>JASAMV010004674.1:0-57122 GCA_030248065.1 Rhynchonema sp. JSB1_4
CGATACGATTTAGCCTTGTGGGAACGCATTGCGTTAGATCTGTGGATGCAGTTTCGGCCCATAATGCCAGACTGCAATGGCGCCCTGGGCCTTGTCAATGACAAAAGCGCCAGTGGTTACCACCATTGTTATAAATATTATTATTATTATACTATTGTTATTATTATAATATTATTGTATCATTATTGATATATCATCTTTTGTGCAAAGCACGTCCACAAGACCCAGTGCACTTTGCTATCAAAGGAGATCTGTGGTGACCGCTTATGTTTCACTCAACCTACAAAGTTGAGCTGGAGCATCTCGGTTTATGGTGGTAACCACTGGCGCTTTTGTCATTGACAAGGCCCTGGGCGCCATTGCATTATGGGCCGAAACTGAATCCACAGATCTAACGCAATGCGTGCCCATAAGGTTTAATCGTATCGTTGTTGATCTATCATCTTTTTGTGCAAAGCACGTCCACAAGACAGTACCCAGTGCACTTAGCATTGGATTAAGCATACAAAAGGTGTCAATGAATACAGTCCACACTCAAACAATAGTGAACCAGGTGTCGTTGGTACCGATAGGACGTCGATGTCATGTCTACCGCTGATGAATTTATTTTGCCAAAAATAGGAAAAACCCAACCAGGTCACAATGAAGACGGTGGAATCGTGTTCCGTACAGCATGCACGTTATGTTTTTGGTGAACTCAGTTTAGAGTCGGCTCTGGCTACATATGTGAGTTTAATACGGTGTATTCAGTGGCTAATTTTATTGAACACATTTCGATGTGTTCAATCGTACTTTTCTACCACCAATTACATACGTACTGTACATCTTCAAACGTTCACAAAAAACCCTTTCATATTCCCAAATTTAAAATGTCAAGTCTGTTTTGCCCGGCATGTAGTTTGCTGGCACGCGGGTTAAATTGGTCAGGTGTGCGTTGGTGCAACATGTATTGGGTCATACCTTGTGACTTTATTGTTTTTGCTCTTTTGACCAGCTCTATTTTTAAATCTTTATCGCAGCGCACCAGCTCTTACGCTAGTCAAAAATACAGAAACAAAGGAATCGTTTGATGTAACATAACACATTTGCACTCCCTTACATTGACACTTACACATACAATGTTTGCAATAATGTCCTGTAGCAATTTTTATCCCGAACAGGAATTACTTCTACATTTCACATTTAAAATACGGTAAATATAGACATAAATATATGAAGTCTTGCTGTCCATCTGGTTCCCCTCGCATTCAGGGTTGTATTAAAAAAAAATTAAAATTTTTTTTTTAAAAAAAAAATTTTTTTTTTAAAAAAAAAAGTTGGCCACTTTTTTTATTTTAAAATTTTAAAAAGTAAGTCCACTTTTTTTATTATTTTTCCCCTTTTTTTCGTTATTTTCTTACTTTTTTAAGGTAAAAAAATGTATGTTTTCATGCGTTTTATTGCTCATCATTCTCAAAAAAATTGCCTGCGGCGCTTATATTTCAGTTTAAAATGGCGTTGTAATGGACTATAGTTCCCAGACTTAAACAATCGCTGCACGTATAATATAGGACACCCCATACCGTATACTGTGCAGTTATTGAGCTATCGACGTAAGCTATCGACAGACTCCATCTTTGCTCTCCTATTTGCAGTTGTGTGGATTTGTGATTTGTTGCTTTTGTCACATAACATGAGTGTGGTGTAACTCTTTATCTCTCTTCAAATTTATCCCCAAATTCACAAACAGAAGGTTGGTCTTCCCTTTGTCATATATGCCCACAGAGTTCCTTCGGGCGAGTTCTCAAAGTTATGACCAAATGGGCTAGATCGCAGGTGATCGACATAAACATGCAAGTCAGTGGAGAAGTTCTCTTTAGTGTCCCTCAAAACATACCTAAGTAACATGATTTCAGAAATTTCATTTTTCTAGAAACCAATTTTTTGGGGGTCCGGAATAAAAAAAAGTGATTTTTAAAAAAAAAATTTTAAAAAGTTTTTTTTTTTAAAAAAAAAAGTTCGATAATAAAAAAATTTTTTAATCCAACCCTGCTCGCATTTGGGAATCAGTATTGGATTTTGTACCTAGTAGTAGCAGTAGTAGTTTTATCGTTTCAGAGACGATAGGGGTACATCAAACAACCGCACGAGGCGTGACACAAGTGATGCAGCCTAGTGAATTATAGTGTAAACCGGTAATTAGAGTGGTACATGATGATAAAACAGGATCAGATAACATAGCAGGAGGGCACATACAAATAATTATGCACACAAGCAACGAAAGGTAAAGCATGATATTTAGCAACAAAGTGACACAATAGTTGTTTTATGGAATCGCATTTTCTCCAAAATATAATGCAACGAATCACGAGCTTTGGTCCATTTCACAAATACAGACAATTTTCCACACACAATATCAGCAGGCATAACATTATAGGCTTGAGCACACAACATCAAGGGTGATGACGGAAAAATAGCAGTCTTGGATCGCTGAATATAGACAGATTTACAATGATTAGTTCGAGCACTTGCACGTTGTGAAACATCAGATTGCAACACAATGACATCATCAGGAATGCGACGTAATCTGAGAACATACAAATTGAACAATTTCAGACGCCTAGAGAACACAACAGAGAACAGAGGATCAACACGAAACGACGCACACAATAGTGAATAATCAATACTGCGATCAAAATTGTCAGTGGCCAGATGAATACAATATTTCTGAGTTCGTTCAATCAATTCACGGCTATATTGGTGACAAGGATACACAGCTTCACACGCATACACAACGCAAGCACAGAACGCAACAGGGTCATATACAATAGACGACGAACAGAGAGTGGTACCTACTGCAGTTCAATTTTGCTGCTTGAATTTTAACCTAAGCTTATCGTGAAAGTCAATGATTCACAACCTCTGAGGCTTGTTCGTCGGAACAAAACACGGCCACTGTGTACTTTGCTGGCATCCCTATAGGGGGTCGAGCATTTAGTATTTCACATTTCACATTTTCGTGACTCGCAACCAGCATTCTGCGACCCGCATGCATTGTGAAAGCAGCCTTATGAGGGCTTCTGAGCAGGGTTGGAAAACATTTTTTTAAACAAGTTTTTTTTTTAATTTTAAAAAATTTTTTACAAGGTCTCAGATTCGGGGAAATTTTACCAAATTTGTCTAAAAAACGCGCAAAATCGCGAAAATGTACTTGTTATGCACCTATGATTGCTGCTCTGTGGTATCGGACACAACAGTTTGTGGTCGAATAAGCAAGATTCACTCATAAACCATACAGAATTGAGAATATAAGCTGCATAAATACTTGTCGGGTCGCTGAATCAGTCGTATATGACCGACCCGATGGGGTATGACATCAAAGTACCATGCAAGTGCATGCATACTGTGTCTCATGTATCACGGGGAGGTATAATAACATCATTTGGGGCATCTTAGATACCAAATACATGCCCCAAAGGCGATTTTGTGAAGAAAATTTTTGGACCCTTGAGAAAAAATGACAAAAAATAACCCCCAAAAAGGCCATTTTTGGACGTTTTAGAACATTTTGTTCCCCCGAAAAAATTTAAAAATTTTTTTTTTAAAAAATAAACTTTTTTTTAAAAAAAATTTTTTTTGCCCAGCCCTGGTTCTGAGTGTGCACTTTATTATACAAAAATAATTACTACTACTACTTTTTTTCCGCTCGTTTCCTGAGCTCTTGGCTGGAATACAAAAATCTTAATTTTATTTTTTTAATTAACAAGTGCATATACATGACTTTCAAAAAAAGAAAAAGACTTTCAAAAAAACAAAAAGACTTTCAAAAATGGAACAAGCACAAGATAAAAATGATGGTTTGGATTTGGCCCCTCCCCTTACCAAAAGCTGGAACCGGCATGTAGCCGTACACTGTAGTGTCACTGTGAGTGTCACCCGGTTCACCCGAAAACAAATTTCGCGAATAGAAAGTGAGCCTTTATCACAAAACTCGATGTTTTCTGAAGCACGTCAAAATAAAACACATGCACGTGGAACAAACGTCAAGAACAAGAACTCGATAAAGGGCCGAACAAAAAGCAAAGTTTATAACGAGTTTCGTGGCCACGCTTGATAACAATATTGAATGACGTACTGTATACGTATACTATACAAGGAGTACGAGAGTAAAATGTTCGCAAAGACAAGGTATGTAATTATATGTACACATACATGACTTATCGTGCTGAACCGCATGCATTTTTTCATATTTTGCACGACACCAACATTGAAAATTGTGAAAACGTACATTTTGGCTTTTACCTGTTCCATAAATCGATCAAAACAATGCGGTTTCGACCAGATCTTTTGGTACCAAATAAACACATACTGTAAGTTATCTGATCAAAATATTTTTTATATGATCACTTGACTGGCAGCAGTTTGCGCCGTCGACCTCCCTCTGTCGCCATACCGGCCATTTGCTTTTTCACCAACTTTTCCCTTCCCATTGTCGACATTAGCCCATCTATTCTGTCCATATGCACTGTGACACTGTTGCTCGCGCACGGCTTTTGGAAAACGGGTGGATTCCTTGCTTTGGCCTCGGCTGTATTGAGTGCCTCGAGATAACAGCACTTTTGATCGGAACCCTGAGAAGTCGGGTGTCAGGTCAATTTTCTACACTCAAGAATGTTTGATTGTTCCCGCTTCTTTTGAGCTGTACTTTATAAAAAAGAAACCTTAAAAGTGTTGTACGGCGAATTTCAAAAGCGTTAGCCTGAATATTGAATTTCATATCAGGGTATTATTCATACTAGTGCCACTTTTTGGCATAGGTTTTGGGGCCTTTCAAAATCACTACCGGAGTTTTCCACTTAAAGCCCTCCCCGAATAGAGCCCTCGGGGGCTCTAAGTGGAAAATTTTCCACTTAAAGCCCCCGGGGGCTCTAATTGGATTTATTTTTTACGGACCATTGATTTTACATCGAACAGTAAACTTGCCAAAATAGTTCAAACTAGTGTAAGAATGACCAAAATACCGCACTTTTCTGTTGTTTTACCAACGTTTTGCCACGTTTAGATGAAGATTCTCACAATCAGGTTGAAATATGGTATCAGAATGTCAAAATGCTGGCCTAAAGTATCCCTACTGACAACGATGAAAACACCCAGTTTTCCGCTTAAAGCCCCCGAGGGCTGTAAGTGGAAACGTTTCCACTTAAAGCCCCCGGGGGCTCTAATTGGATTTTTTCTTTCTGGTTGGAGGGTCCATTTTCCACCAATTTCCGCATAGAGCCCCCGGGGCTTTAAGTGGAAAACTCCGGTACTGCTGCACACAATCAATCAATCGATTTTTCAAAGTAGATTTTTTGAATATTTGTTCAAAGCGCTCTATCAGATAGAAACTGGATACGCATTTCTATGGCCTATTGATATATTACGGTCGGTCCATGCTTTAAATTGATAATAATGTTCGACTTATTGAAATAGCCCAAGCACATATCACTGGCAAAACTGTACCAAAAAACACTTGATTTTTTTCGAACGTTTTCTTTTTGCCCAATTCTGGTTTCAAGGATTATATGGAGACTGGCGAAGACTAAGGTAGACATAATAACATACATCGCCGCACTTGGGAGCAAAATCAATGCTCTTGCAGCCGGGTGCCATCGCTTCACACATTTGTTGACACGTTTCTATCTCAACGTCATAGTGCTTGTTGTCACCGTTGCCAAACATGTCGAAGCCGTCGATACAGGCAAGCTCTTGCTTGGTCCATTTCGATTCTGTAATTGAACAAAGTTCAAAGTAAACCATCGATGTCCCAGTGTTTCAATGCACTGGATTATTTTCAAATGATACGATGTATATATACATATTTTCTCCAGTGTGGTCAAATTCTCGGATTGCCAACCAAAGGCTGGAAGCTTTTTACGGTTCGCTTTGCAACATTAGGGTCGATACACGAAGATGACCTGGTCTAGAACAGAATGTACTGAGTGCAGCAATGCTGTTCTCTGTTTCGCCCCGCTTTCGCAGAGAGACCGATGCGCCAGGGCACGTCAACGCGAGCGATTCTGCAGCGAACGCCTCCAGAAGTTTGCTCCAAAAAGTCGCATTCGTGTATCGACCCTGATCTTGCAAGGCGACCCATAAAAAGGTTCCAATGGAGGCAATTCGAGAATTTGACCACAGAATCGTCCTCCTGCACAGGCTCCACTCAGAGCATGACGAGAAATAGAAGCTTCCTAAATGAAAACCATCCACGGACGTCTGGTCTATTAGGCCCCAGATCACACATCATTGCTCAAAATGACACTTTGTGACGACGGTTATATATTGCAAAGCAACAGTTCTTTGGTATTGCATACTGTCTCCGTCTTGCTGCTTTACAACCTGGTGGGCTACCATGCTCTCACACACAACGTTACAGCTTCCGCAAATGCACCTGATAAATTTGAAGGTCAGAAAAAAATGGGAGCCAACGGTATTTCAGTTCTCAGATTGTCCGCTAGCGCTAAGCTCCTAGTAATTGCTCTATAAATGTGCATGGAGTGACAAGTGAACAAAATCGTCAGGTTGCCGATTATTTCAGTGCAAACAGGACATGCCGATACCGCATCTGGTTCGACCCGACTGCGGCCATCTGATAGGCCTCTTGGCTGGAGAAACATGGGCCCAGACATGACTAACCAATTACAGTTGGAGAAAGCATATTTTTGTTCACAAACGTTCGGAATGTTCTGAATTGTACGTACGTACACGTTTCCTGTTGTTATACACTAACCAATCAAGAGATCCAAGTGCACGGCGCCAGCGTGGTCGGCGCATGGTTCTTGAAAAGAACCGTCTGCTTTAGCGTCGTCAGAGTCAATCGCTTCCAGCCAGCAGCACGGCAAGTTTGTCTGCAGTTTAAAAAATACAGCCTTGTAAAACGCACGTTCTACATCCGTCGCACAATAAGTTATGCATGAGCCAAAGGCAATTGCAAAAAGCCTGACTTTTACAAAAAATGCAACCTACACATTACTATGAGGGGGCTTCCAATCAGAGGAAGTACTGCATATCGTTTTCCCAGGCGAGGAATGAGTCTTCCACACTGATTCTGAGTTTTTATCCACCAACAATATGACATTTGATACTAGCTGGGAACAATTCCCTCTAATCGGAGCTATCACGGTTGTGCTAAGTGACATCTGCATGCCTCCTTATATTGCGCGAGTTCAAAAATGAAAACTCACGCCATTCTGACAAGACGTAACTAGAGATGCCCAAATTTGCACACAACTTGTACGGCGTGGGCTTCTAAATCCGTGCCAAATTTCGTTCCGCTGCGTGCCAGCACACGCTATTTCGGGCAAGATACAGTTGATATTTTTTGTAAAAACGTTCTTTCACGGCTTTTTCCACTAAAAACGGTTCAGGGCTCAGCGTCACATTGCAAGTGTGAAAGGCGGTTTATATGTGGAAATCGGACCAGTTTGTGTTTTGGCCCGATGGTGAAAAGGGATGGATGATTCGGTGCTAGAAACTAGCCCAAAGTCCATTACCAACTTTTTTACCAAGTTTCGCATACAGATGCAGCTTTTCACAGACTGGGTGGAATAATGTGGGACAGAGGTGGAAAGTGAGACGGGGTGGAATGTGAGACCGATTCGATTACACGCACACAAACCCTTTGTGATAACATTTGATAGCATCGGCAATGAGCGTCATCAATGTCAAAAACTGTATCCTTCAAATCTTTCCCTAATAGAGCCCCTTTGCTCCATTTGCGCTGAAGATATGTAACAAAACAAGATTTCCAAGGCGTTTCCGAATGGAGCCAAGGGCTTTATCTGGAACCTCAAGTACCTACGAGAAAAAATATCAAAAAATCTCTGACGAACCCCATCATCACAACTCGAGACCCAATCCACCCCTTTGCAGCCAGGCGCCAGACCTTCGCACATTGATTGGCACGTTTTCAATTGAACATTGTAGGCTTTGTCGCTGAACAGATTGTAGCCGTGAACGCATCCGTGCACTTGCGACGACCAGTGGTCGGCTGCAGTTAAAGAAAGCTGCTGGTCTTGCTGGAACCATTGATTTGCGATAACATCTATTAACTTGTTACCCCCGGACCAGCTTCTCTCAGCTACATTTAAAAAATAACTTCCAGTTTGTTGAATTTCTGATTGGCTTATTTTGAGATAAATGGTTGTTCTTCAGTGGGCCCGATCAGCTTCGGAATGTTTTAAACCACAAAAACCAAAATCGCAAAATGGGAGCGGTGGAAAAGTAGCGTTGAAAGAACAGGGACTGACTGTTGGCAATTGTAGTAGAAAGCGCCAGACCGGCCGGGCCACCAAGCTCGACTTCGCAACATTGGTGCAGCTGGTAATACCCGATTTTTCTTCACTATGGAAACTGCGCAGGTAAGGACCTGGCACCGCTCAGGTATTGGTCGCACAATGACTTTATAAGAATTTGTCAAAGTTTTTTCCTGAATCGTAAGCGGGACAGTGAGGGGCAATGACGTTGCGTTGCATGATCGCACACAAAGTATGTAGTGAAGAGAATGTTTCAGACCTGCGGCAACGTAGTTGATCTGCCAGATTATTTTTAGCTGAAAATGTTTTGTGAGAATCAAGTGGTTAAGAGTGATTGAACGTGAAAATCAGGATTGATTTGATGAATTCTTATATAGTCATTGTGCGACCAATATTAAATTGTGCTAACCGGTGTATATTTTTTGTTCAAGGTGAATTTTACGTTATTGTTTTCAACTTTGTTCCAATTTTTTGCAGAACAAAAACTTTTGCTTTGTGCTGAATTTTTGTACTACATGAAGTACAAAGTGGGACTGACGATATAGCTATACGATACGATAAGGACCAAAGCTATGTAACTTTTGAGCCTGAACTGCCGTTAAACCTCTCCAAACTTGGAAAAAATACAACACATTTGCTCTAAAAAGTTGAGCACAAAAACCAACCGTCACAGGCAGCCGGCGGCAATGCAAACAAGCCGAACAAGATTGCAAGCGCGGCCAAGTTCATTGGTGATTAAATTCAGACTATTATTACGACAATTTTTGAAATGTTCGTGTTTAAGTCTGAAAGGCTGCGCATGTCGACGACAAACGTTTGAATGGACAATGAAATTCTCCAAAATCTATTTGAAGGAGATCTGTGCAGCTGCGAGACCTGCAGTCCGCGTGAACAGAAGTTCAATTTTGCCAGAATCAGATCCAGCAATAAGAACAGAGTAGTATCTAAATATCGTGCCGGCTTCAGCGTTAAAGGGTGTGAGTGTCTGATGTCTGCAAACCAATTTATTATTTTGTTCTTGACCAAAGCTCTGCTAACTTGCTGCTTCTCTTAGTGAAATTCCACACCTTGTGGTGCTCTAAAAGCTGAAATCATCGAAGTTGTTTTCTGTATTAAAATTAAATATCAGGCAAATAACTTCAAGCTCGGTAGCCACACAGTCTTCGCGGTTTATTATTGAAGCACCGCCCGCGCCTGAAGGGCGGACTTAGGTTAAACACGGAGACCGGAACACGGAAATAATTCCCATACAAAATTATTTCACTCATTTCTGTGTGACGGAAATATTTCCGTGCACGGAAATATTTTCGGTTTCCGCGTTCCTTGATTTTTTTTATTTTCACGGCACAATGAAATATTTCCTTGAACATTATTGCTGTTCGCGTCAACACAGAAACTTTTGATCGAGCACGCTGGCTTTTGTCATCATCTCTCAAAAAGCACCGTTTGCATGTCTGCGTTATTTCCGTGTTCCGTGATTTTGAAAATTTTTCACGGAACCCAAAACACAGGAAATATTTCCGAGTCCGCGTTCAGCCTAAGTCCGCCCGAAGTCCCCTTGCTATACAGGATGTACTGTATATGTGGGAACTTAACGGAAGTTCCCAGTGAAACTCGGCTCGTTAACTGCCGGAGTCTTCCGCTTAAAGGGGCCGCGACATCATTATTTTTCACGATACACCGCCTGATTTTATGTCAGAAATTGAAAGACGACATCCGAAGGAACATGTCTTACAAAGACAACAACATTGACCCGCGCTGTTTTCCGCATGAAAATCACCCCCGAACGTCGAATGTCAGGAACAAAAGTCAGTTTGCTGTAGTCGCTCGGCCGCTTGAAGATTAAGCATCGAGCTCAAAAAATTATGATATGGACTCGGCGCTTATGTAATATTTGCGAAACGTTTCAGCTGCCACAGAAATTGCAACGTCGACAGGTGCTTGGAGCTGGTTGCCGGAAAAATGTTTCGCAGATATTACATAAGCACCGAGTCCATATCATAATTTTTTGAGCTCGATGCCTGATTTTCAAGCAGCCGAGCGACTACAGCAAACTGACTTTTGTTCCTGACATTCGATGTTCGGGGGTGATTTTCATGCTGAAAACAGCGCGAGTCAATGTTGTTGTCTTCGTAAGACATGTTCCTTCGGATATCGTCTTTCAATTTCTGGCATAAGATCAGGCGGTGCATCGTGAAAAATAATGATGTCGCGGCCCCTTTAAAGCTCCTGGAGCTCTACGCGGAAATTGGTGGACTACCTGGACTTCTTGGCTATTTGACTCCTAAGACGGACGACATGCATGGGTCCGATAGTTACTACCGAAGTTTTCCACTTAAAGCCACCCACCGAATAGAGCCCTCGGTGGCTCTAAGTGGAAAATTTTCCACTTAAAGCCCCCGGGGGCTCTAATTGGATTTATTTTTTACGGAACATTGATTTTACATCGAACAGTAAACTTGCCAAAATAGTTCAAACTAGTGTAAGAATGACCAAAATACCGCACTTTTCTGTTGTTTTACCAACGTTTTGCCACGTTTAGATGAAGATTCTCACAATCAGGTTGAAATATGGTATCAGAATGTCAAAATGCTGGCCTAAAGTATCCCTACTGACAACGATGAAAACACCCAGTTTTCCGCTTAAAGCCCCCGAGGGCTGTAAGTGGAAACGTTTCCACTTAAAGCCCCCGGGGGCTCTAATTGGATTTTTTCTTTCTGGTCGGAGGGTTCATTTTCCACCAATTTCCGCATAGAGCCCCCGGGGCTTTAAGTGGAAAACTCCGGTACGTGCACACGTGACTCTAGCAGGCCGGAGAGTTTCATTCGCTGTTCGCGACCGGTTTTCTGACTGCAGAATTTTGACTTGTGCTTCTCTTCTTATATACGCATGCTGCGACAACACCAATAAAAATGTTCTTGTTCGTTATCTGTCACGAAGGAATTTCTGTTGGACCAAAACCGAAATCGCAGTGTAAGACACCAAGTGTGACCTCAATGAGTTTCTCGGTGACAATAACCAGGCCTCACTTGTGCAACGCATTTTCAGTGATTTTAATGCAATTTAACAACCACTAGATTTACAGCCACAGTCATAAAATTCAAAGGATGTTGTTTCTCAAAATTACATTCTGACCCAACGTTATCGGACTTCGTGCGCAGAAAATTTACACCGTTTTAGCAACCTACTCACCTGGCGCATTTACGGACGCAAACGATCAACAAACAAAGATGATAAGTCACCAAAGCAAGCATGATTGGAACTTTATATTTGCGTTCTTTGGTGAAATCGACCATACAGGAACGAGCCATTTTTTTCAAAGCATGAATTGAACCTGGGACACACACCGGAATTGTGGTGGAAGAAGAGGTGATATTGTTTTTTTGCGTTAAAGGGAAGTTCATACTATGAGGCAAGGCAGTCTCACAACGTTGTCCGATTCCTGCATCCAGAATTCAGGGAACGACAAATCGAACTGTTTTCCATATTCTTGAAAAAAGGGGCCGATTTTGCCAACAATCCACACACACACACACACACACACACACACACACACACACACACACACACACACACACACACACACACACACACACACACACACACACACACACACACACACACACACACACACACACACACACACACACACACACACACACACACACACACACACACACACACACACACACACACACACACACACACACACACACACACACACACACACACACACACACACACACACACACACACACACACACACACACACACACACACACACACACACACACACACACACACACACACACACACACACACACACACACACACACACACACACACACACACACACACACACACACACACACACACACACACACACACACACACACACACACACACACACACACACACACACACACACACACACACACACACACAGAGGTAGAACCAGGCTTAGGTTAGGTACCTTGCAAGCACCCCTTGGGGGAAGGGTACATAGGTGCCTTGCATGCAATCATCCCTCATACTTTATTCCCATCAATTTATTATGGTAGCATGAGCAAAATGGGCGTTGTTCGACCTCAAAACACCAAAAGTCGTGCGCTCCGCGCGTAGACCTTAAAAGTTTTGAGCAAATTTTCGGCCATAAGGCAAAACCTTATTGGTACCTTGCAACCAGGGTTGGGCAAAAAAAACGACGGCGTTTTTTCTTTAAAAAACGACGTTTTTTTTAAAAAAAAACGCCTGGGTCGTTTTTCGTTTTTCTTAAACCCTGAATTTCCTTGATTTTCCCTGATTTTTCAGGGAAAGTACCCTGATTATCAAGGAAAATCAAATTTTGTCCCATTTTTATCAAAAAATTTTCGAGCAATTTTTACTTTGTCGAGATACGTCGATATACGGAGTTTGACTTTTAGTGATGACCCCGGCCAAAGTTGGTCCCATGATGCGGGTCTGATATGGGACCTTAACAACTCGCTAGAAAAGGGTTGAAACCCGTTTATTTTGCCTCAGGACACATAGAATTACTTCATTTAACCACGTTTTCTTCAAAACATGAGCGTTTTCCAATTTTTTTGAGGGCATATTTTGGTCATCTTGGCGTTTTTGAAAAAAAAAACGTTTTTTTTTAAAAAACGTTTTTTTTAAAAAAAGATTTTTGAGAAAAAAAACGTTTTTTGCCCAACCCTGCTTGCAACCTTACGGATGCTGGGTAGGGGGTAGCTTTCAACCATCTGGATCCATCCCCCAAGAGTACCTTGCAACCATTTGTCTGCCACTACACTGGTTGTGGGACGGTAATTAATGGTAATAACGATAAATTTGAATAGTCATGAAGTGACTGCATGAAATAAGTTCGAATGAACTAGGAGGTCTGGATGGCCATGGGTTTACGTTCGTGGTTCATTGGTGTCGTTGCTTGTGAGCCAAGGGTGAAGAATTAGCTTTTGTTCCTGTAAACCTTCCTGGAAACTGGAACCATATCACACCTGATTTGAGTAAACAGTTAATAGGTTAATAGATTTGAGTAAACAGTTAATAGGAATAGATAAACATCAGTGGAACACGTCGTACCTCTTGTCGTGGAAGACAGAGCACCTGTCCGTTTCGTCACATCAGTAATGGCCTCCATAAGTGAGAATATGCTGTTTTGAAATTATTGCATAACGAAAATGAAACTGTACAAAACGCAGATTTGAAAAAAAATCAAAACCCATTGAAAAACTAACGGGTAGGAAACCAATCAGCAGGTGAAACAACCTTCCTTTCAAGAAGAATGAATGCTTTCTGTTCATAAAGGACGGATATCCATGATTGAATGAATGCACAAAAATGCAAACTTGATGTTGGAACATACATTCAATCGTTGAAAGCAGAAATAATTTTATTTTAATGGAATTAATCTCATTTAGATTTCAATTATGAAATCAACAATTTCAAACATCAAAGCTGGTAATGAATATATTGTTGCTTTTGACATTGATCAAGGGGACCTTGGAAACAACAGCTCATCACGGCTATCAAGGAAGGTTATTGAATGCAGCAGATGTTTCATTCATTGCGCTGACTTGCTATTGGTCGCACAATGACTTTATAAGAATTGGTCAACTTTTTTTCCTGAATCGTAAAGAGGGAAAGTGACGGGGCAATGACGTTGCGTTGCGTGATCGCACACAAAACATGTAGTAAAGAGAATGTTTCAGACCTGCGGCAACGTGGGTTCTCTGCTAGATTATTTTCAGCTGAAAATGTTTTGTGAAAATCACAAATAGCACAGTAGTTAAGAGTGACTGAACGTGAAAATCAGGATTGATTTTGATGAATTCTTATATAGCCATTGTGCTACCAATATCTTGCCGGTTGTGACTTTGTGAGTTGTAAGAAGGATATGACCAGGCAGAAGTGGAAGACCCAGTTTCCGCCGACCTAATTCCGCTCTTATCTGGACACTCCGGCTGAATAGCCCATTTTCCGTTGGCCGAGTTCTCCTTGGATACTTTAGTGGCGTAAATGCTGGTCGGGGTGATGCTGACAAGCTCCAGCGTCTGTTAACGTCAATTGTTGTGTCTGCGCAAAAAATGCAAGATATGTTTAACCAACAGCCAAATTATCTCGGCAGAAATTGTTCACTATTCCGCTCAGGACCCAGATAAAGGCGGAATTCGATTAGCGGAAAATGGATGTTCCGCTTCATAGGCAGTATTTCCCGCATTCCGCTTCTACTGGACACAGCCGTATCGCTTTTGATTAAGCGACTATTGAACGGATTCGCACATCACATAAGCTGTGCAGGATGAACAGATTTGGCAGCGAAAACTGCATTCATTCAGCTAGTGATACAGAGGGCACAATCTGTCTGCAAACACTTGTCCATAAATGGAATCCAACTCAAGTAGGTATCTTTTTCAGTAGATCGTCATATGACTTTTCCTGTTTCCGTTTGATTAATTAATCTCCCTTTCGCGTGACTTGATAACTGGATCCACATCCGTACAGCATAACAGAACGCAAACAAGCAACATATGTAGATTCACTTTAAAGGGTCTCCGCCATATATATTCGACCAAAACCAATCTCAATGAAACTTGGCACGGTGACTGGGTTTGGTCCAAAACACTCACGGCCAAGAAAATTTTTTTCCCATATCTGTTCCCTGTCTGAGCCCGAAGGGCTGAAACGTAAAAAATTTTGACCCTACCACCGCACCATCAAAGTAAAATACCGATCTGTTTCGCGTGTTCTTAATGTGCCGTTTGATGACAAATGTTTCATAAACGCCATGGCTCTAATTTAAAATTATACTCACTTTTTTTGGCACTACCACAGCTCGCGCTACTTTGCCAAAACCACGCTAATTTTAGAAAAAAATTTTTCCGTTGTATTTTTGGGCCACATAGACAGCACACAGAGCTTTACTATAAAGTAGGTCACAAAGCCCATTTATCATGCTATTCAACACATCAAAGACCAATTTTCCATCGCTGATAAGCTTCAACAAAAGTTCGCTCAACTGTTGTGAGCCTCAACTTTCTGGCTATTTTCTGGAGACCCCAAGCACACTTCTATTTCATAATTTCCTATTTTAGTAACGATGTACCAAGGTGATATATGGCACGCCAGATAGCAAAAATATAATTGTTGTTAATAATGTTCAAAACTATAGTTGAAGTAAGATGGTTTGTTTATCTTCGGTATATGGTATGGAATGAATGAATTACAATGAAGGAATACTATTTATAGGATTCCCCACTCCTCCCCCCCGGCCAGGGAGCCTAGGACAAGTGGTTTTGGGGAGAAAATGACGGGTTCAAATCACCTTTTATGGGTCACTGTATTACGCGCTTATCACAGATCAGTATGTATTAATTCAACTGTTTTAAAATGTCCGTAACATCCTTTTTTCATCGTGTGGCTTGCATTATCACATTGCCATCTACACTTCAAAATTCTTCCTCTCTCACTGTCCTTGCCAACATTCACGCTCGAAGCTGCAGATCTTTCCGGCTAGTCGTACTCCACCCACAGTCTTCATCTCCTATCATCAACGTTGCACGTCGGCCAATCAACGCGGCACATCGGCTCGCTTCTTCAAAGTTTAGTTCTCGACTCGATCGGTCCGAAATTTTCTTCATCGAAATTTATTCCACGACGCCACGGTCCGAAGTTTTCTTCATCCAAGTTTATTCCACGACACTTGCGGTCCGAAATTGTCTTCACGGCACGACGGCAAAACATCAGCGCACTCCACGGCGCAGGGCAACTCCATGGCACAATTGCATATCGGGGGCTCTCCATGGCCCAATAACGGCAAAGTCAGCGAGGGTCAAAGGGAATAATTTAATGTCCAGGCAGCTTGGCCATAATTGGACTAAAATATCAGCAGAAGCCACGACGTAGGGTTACGGTAATTTTTCGGGCACTACGCGAGGATATAGGGGACACGATATCCCGCAGAAGTCCGCCAGTTGAAGTAAGATGGTTTGTTTATCTTCGGTATATGGTATGGAATGAATGAATTACAATAAAGGAATACTATTTATAGGATTCCCCACTCTATGCTGGTTCATCCGCATACTTGGAGGTACGACCAAGAAATGAATTTTACGCAAAATTCATAATTTTAGCAAATTTTCGCTTCCGTCATATTTATAGCCTACCCGCAGTTGTGATGGAAGTGTGGTATTTACTGTTCGATGAAGCCCCAACGTTATTGTTGTTTATCGATCAAAATCCAAAATTCTAGCTCTGACGTATCTTTAGAAAAATTGTGATCATTGAGGTCCATGCGTTGGACTTGGAACTACAACCGGGCTTGTAACCGGACCAGCGTCTACGGTGCCTTCATTTGAACGACTTCTGCCCAAGATACGTTAGAACTAGAATGTTGGATTTTGATCGATAAACAACAATAACGTTTGGGCTTCATCGGCCAGTAAATGCCACAATTCCATCACAGCAGTAGATAGGCTAAAATGTGACGGAAGCGAAAATTTGTTAATATGGTGGATTTTGTGTAAAATTCATTTCTTGCTCGTACCTCCAAGTATGCAGATGAACCAACATAGTTTTGCACATAATTAACAACAACTATATTTTAAACTATCTGGCGTGCCATATATCACCTTGGTACATCGCTATTAAAATAGGAAATTATGACATAGAAGTGTGCTTGGGGTCCCCAGAAAAGGGCCAAAAAGTTGAGGCTCACAACGGTTGAGCGAACTTTTGACGAAACTTATCAGCGATGGGAAATTGGTCCTTGATGGCTTGAATAGCATGATAAATGGGCTTCGTTACCTATTTAATAGCAAAGCTTTGTGTGCTGTCTACGTGGCCCAAAAATACAACGGAAAATTTTTTTTCTAAAATTAGCGTGGTTTTGTCAAAGTATCGCGAGCTGTGGTAGTGCCAAAAAAGTGAGTATAATTTTAAATTAGAGCCAAGGCGTTTATAAAACATTTGTGATCAAACGGCACAATAAAGGGCTCGGGACATAATCGTAGGAAGGACAGCAGAGCATAGTGTCATACATCGTTGGAAAGCACTGTGACAGCATATGTCATGCACAAATGTTAAGCTCCTGAGAGATTCGCTATCGCTTGGTAGAGCGACTTTCCGTTCCGGAAAAAAGTGAATTTTTTCACAACTTGAAACGACCGGTGCAGAAACCCCAAATGAGTTGAAGGTCAAGTAACACGTGGATAGGATTATAACAGCTCCTGGATAACTTGTCATGACAACTTCAGTCGCTCAAAGCATTACTTCACTCGGTTAGGGTGTGAAACGTTACAAAAATCATCCACATTTTTCGAGAACACAAGTTTGTCTCTAAATTTTGAGGTCGCTTTTTGTGTTGCAGTAATGAAAATGCAACAGAAGAATAGAGCATTGTCGAAAGTATCAGAAAATAAGGTTTTTAAATTTTGAAACTTATGGCTAGCTCTGTGACAGGCCTAAAAATAATCGAAAATTGCCCCTAAACTGCATGGTTGCATTCATTGACGGAAATGTGATGTAAATAGACCACGTATTGCATAGCATTGGAAACGAGAAAGTCAGATAAACGCACAGTCCAACAATCTAGATAAGTTTCAAGACTTCAAACTCCATGGACCGGCTGCTGCAGCCATGCCAACCTGAATAAGATATTTGGCTATAAGTAGTTAGTGTTAAAAACTATTGCACATTTGATAGCACCAAACGATTTAGCTTCAAACTAGCTATCGAACAATATATGACATGCCCACACTGTCTCATACTACGGACAAGAAACGGTCAAAATTTCGAAATCGGACATGGTGACGTGACGGTTCATTCCAGAATCGTCAAAAAAGCAATTTTTTAGCCTCTGCCCTAAAGCGTAAGAATTTATTCGGGCTTGTTATATATCGTTCGAAAGCTACTCTAGAGATACATTGTTTGGTGCTATCACATTTGCAATGGCTATTAACAGCAAGCATTTGTAGCTGAATATCATATTCAGGTTGGTATGGCTGCCCTGAGAGATCTGTAGACCTTGTGGTCTTCGGACCTTGATAGGTTGTTAAAACAGACGTTTCTCTCAATTTTTCGTTTCGCATGCGCTACAATCTGTGGCCTTTATGTGTCACAATTTTGGCGATGAATGTAGCCACCTAGTTTAGAGGCAATTTAATGGATTTTTAGGCCTGTCACGGAGTTTAGCCATGAGTTAAAAAATTTAAAAACCTTGTTTTCTGGTACTTTCGACCATGCTCTATTTCCCCATTGCATTCTTATTTTTACAGCGCAAAGCGTGACCTCAAAATTTAGGGACAAACTTATGTTCTCGAAAAATTAAGCCGATTTTTGGAACGTTTCGCACCCTCACCGTGTGAAGCAATCCTTTGAGCGCCTGAAGTTGTGATGATAAGTTATTCCGAACCTGTTGTAAACCTGTCCACGTGTTACTTGACCTTCAACCCATTTGGGGTTTCTGCACCGGTCATTCCAATTTGTGCAAAAATTCAGTTTTTTCTGGAACGAAAAGTCCCATACCAAGAGATAGCGAATCTCCAAGGAGCTTAAAATTTGTCCGTGACATAGGCTGTCAGGATGCTTTCCAACGGTATATAGTAATATGTCCTGCTACCCTTCCTTCGGTTATGTCCCGAGCCCTTTAAGAACATGCGAAAAAGATCGGTCTTTTATTTTGATGATGCGGTGGTAGGGTCAAATTTTTTTACGTTTGAGCCTTTCGGGCTCAGACAGGGAGCAGATATGGGAAAAAAATTTTCTTGGCCGCGAGTGTTTTGGACCAAAACCCAGTCACCGTGCCAATTGAGATTGGGTTTGGTCGAATATATATGGCGGAGACCCTTTAAACAGCTTTTCACTTTCAATTAGAGTCTGTTCTGGACAGTTGTGGGGGGCGAAATTGACTTTTGCCCGGAATTCGACCATTGTGAACGGTTGCAGTAGTAGTTGATCACTGTCTAGCGCAGCTGTCCTCCCCACTGACGAAACGATTGGTGCACGACAACGAATGCCGATAGTTGATGGCTGATTGAAAATTGACAGAACTGTCGAGAAAGCTTCTGCGTGTCCGACAGTTGCAGGCAGGGTTGGGCAAAAAACGTTTTTTTTCAAAAAATCGTTTTTTTTAAACGCCCAGATGACCAAAATATGCCCCCAAAATATTGGAAAACGCTCATGTTGGGAGGAAAACGTGGCTAAATGAAGTAATTCTATGTGTTCTGAATCGAAATAAACGGGTTTCAACCCTTTTCTAACGAGTTGTTAAGATCCCATATCAGACCCGCATCATAGGATTAACTTTGGCCGGGGTCATCATCAGGGTTGGATTAAAAAATTTTTTTATTATCGAACTTTTTTTTAAAAAAAAACTTTTTAAATTTTTTTTTTAAAAATCACTATTTTTTATTCCGGACCCCCAAAAAATTGGTTTCTAGAAAAATGAAATTTCTGAAATCATGTTACTTAGGTATGTTTTGAGGGACACTAAAGAGAACTTCTCCACTGACTTGCATGTTTATGTCGATCACCTGCGATCTAGCCCATTTGGTCATAACTTTGAGAACCCCGAAGGTAACTCTGTGGGCATATGACAAAGGGAAGACCAACCTTCTGTTTGTGAATTTGGGGATAAATTTGAAGAGAGATAAAGACTTACACCACACTCGTGTTGTGTGACAAAAGCAACAAATGACAAATCCACACAACTGCAAATAGGCGAGCAACATGGAGTCTGTCGATAGCTTGTACGTCGATAGCTCAATAACTGTACAATATACGGTATGGGGTGTCCTATATTATACATGCAGCGATTGTGGGGATGTCTGGGAACTGTATGAGTCCATTACAACGCCATTTTAAACTGAAATATAAGCGCCGCAGGCGATTTTTTGAGAATGATGAGCAATAAAACGCATGAAAACATACCTTTTTACCTTAAAAAAGTGAGAAAATAACGAAAAAAAGGGAAAAATAATAAAAAAAAGTGGACTTACTTTTTAAAATTTTAAAATAAAAAAAGTGGCCAACTTTTTTTTAAAAAAAAAATTTTTTTTTTACAAAAAAATTTTTACTTTTTTTTAAATCCAACCCTGGTCATCATTGAAAGTTAAACTCCATATATCGACAAAGTAAAAATCGGTCGAAAATTTTTTGAAAAAATGGGACAAAAAATTGATTTTCCTTGACAATCAGGGTACTTTCCCTGAAAAAATCAGGGAAAATCAAGAAAATTCAGGATTTAAAAAAACGAAAAACGACCCAATCGTTTTTTTAAAAACGTCGTTTTTTAAGAAAAAACGCCGTCGTTTTTTTGCCCAACCCTGGTTGCAGGTATGTCATGTAGAAAAACATATGCACGCCTATACGTTTCCTACGGTTTATCTCTGGTCGTTACGGAGTGGAAGTGGAAATGAAAATTTCGCTTCTCCAAGTTTTCCGTTTCCATTTTCCGATATGCATCACTACACGCATGCTGGAAAACAGAACATCGAAAAATGAAACAAGTTTCTGTGGCAGCCAAGGTTTGGCATATGACAAAACTTTCTGTGCTCCTCCAAATTTCGGCCGCTGGGTGGTCAGATTTTACACAGAGAATGATTGTTTCCCTTTCCATTTAACGATATGCATGTAGTCAGTCATAATGGAAAACGGAAATGGGAAACTTGGACGTAGAAAAATGTGTTTACATTTTCCATTTTCAATGTGACTAAACGCACCCTAACATGCGCTTTACCCTTACTGTGAGAATAAACCAATGTATTGGGGTAGTGTATTGGGGGTATTGGGGTAATGTATTAGTATTAGGGCTCGCGCGGGAAATTTTTTTCCCGCGGAAATTCGCGGGAGGGAGGGAAATTTGCGGGAAATTTCCCGTCCCCGTTTCCCGGGAAATATTGTGAATAGTGGCATTTCCCGCGGGAAATTTCCCGCGGGAAATAGTGCCTGAAAATTTCCCGCGCGGGAATTCCCGTCAGTAATTCCCGTGAGATTTCCCGCGGGAAACGGGAAATCGAAACGATCAAATCATCTTTTGTTGGCTTTTCTTCTTTAGTATGGGTTGAAAATAGACTTTTTGTTTTTTTTCAGACTTGTTCATGAAGATCACGACACTGAGCAATTGACTTAGGCTGCATTTTTCAACTTATAGTTAGCAGCGGCTCACGCACTGAACCGATCAATCAAGAAATTCACGGATTTAATGGCACGTGTGTGTAACTAGAACACTCGTTTGAACGTGTCGCAGCATGAATGGGCCTGAATTCTTGGTAAATACTGTTACACAGTCGTTGTTCATCCTCCAAAGGGCAACTTTATCTTTGAGTGCCCTTCTTTTACATTGCCAGTTTACATCAACAGACAACAGGACTTGTCATCCACTTTTTAACACATCAAAGGAACGCTTATAGCGGCCAGCTATTGCGTTAGTAACTTATCAAACCAAAAACTAGGGCGGGAAATTTACGGGAAATATCTGTTTTCCGCGGGAAATTTACGGGAAATTCTTATTTTCAGCGGGAAATTTGAGGGAAATTCCTATTTTGCGCGGGAAATCTGCGGGAAATAACACCATTTCCCGCGGGAAATTTCCCGTTTTCCCGCATTTCCCGCGGGAAATAGACCTTTTCCCGCAATTTCCCGTCCTTCAAAATTCTGAAAACCATTTCCCGCGACATTTCCCGTCCTTCAAAATTCCAAACTTCCATCTCCCGTAAGAATTCCCGGACCCTTGGGGAAAACGGGAAATTTCCCCAACTTTTCCCGTCCTTCAAAAAAAATTTCCCGCGCGAGCCCTATTGAGTATACAAAACTCATAATAGATTAGAAACGTTCATAATGTGATATTGTTTCACTTTAGATAACATTCATTAAAATAAGAAATCAAGACTTTCTCTCAAGCTTTTATCAATAATAACACTGATATGGGTTGACAAATACAATATCGGCCCATATCACAACTCCTCCATCCGCCAGGGGAGGGGTACCAAACGGAAAATAATCTCAGCAATACAATCAAAATACTCAGCGGATGATCACACAATCACAATATTACTCAAATATCACACCACACAATCATACATTCGCAAAATATACATTCATACCATTACTGGATCCATCCACATTTACGCTGATCACAAGCACAAGTTCAAGCATTTCAAATTCATGAATTAACATCACAATAATATTCTTCACCCAAAAATCATATTTGTGCCCACAATATTCACACTCTCCAAACAATTTCTTTATTTTTCAATTTTTTCTTGTTTTTTTTTTTCAATTTTCTCAGCGCACTTACGCACCTTTCTCGATTCGGGGCTCACCCAACTTTCTCCCAAGCTTCACTTCATTCTATTTCCAATCTTCATTGCGTCCTGACAAACCTTCATAAATCGACTCTTCTGTCTTCTTTCTCCTCTTTCTTTCTCTTCACATTCTTTTCCTCTTTCTTTCTCTTCGCCTTCTTTTCCCTTCTCTTTGCCTTCTCCTTTCTCGTTTTGCCACGATTTCTTGCTTCTTCTTGTGCCACCAACAGCAACGGGCCACGCCCTGGCACCGCGAAGTCCCGAGGACTCGCTACCTCGCAGAAATCCACCAATAAGAAAGCAAGGAAGTAAGGAGAAGCACCGGCTACCTTCCAAAGAATGATGAATGAAATACTGGCTGATCATGTGAAAGGAAGCTACTGTTTGGTGTATATCGACGACGTCCTGGTGATGTCAGAAACATTCGATGATCACATGCGTCATGTAGCTGCAGTCATTGAATCGATGGCTGGTGCTGGGCTGAGATTGAATCCAACCAAATGTTCGTTCTTCAAACAACAAATCGAGTATCTTGGCCACATCGTGACGGCAAATCAAATTACTCCAAATCCGGAAAAAGTACGCGCGATCAAGGAATTCCCGAAACCGGAGACCAAAGCGGAAATGTTGAGTTTCATGGGTCTGGTCAACTATTTGGGTCGGTTCCTGCCGAATCTGTCTGCAAAGTTGAGTCCAATGCGTGAGCTGGTGGCGAAACTGAAGCATCTGAAGGATAAGATTCCCTGGAATTTTGCTGACACGCTGGAGTTTGAAAAAACCAAACAGTTGTGCAGTGAGACTGTGGCGTTGACGATGCCCTGTCCCGGAAGGCCGTATTTCATTTCCACAGACGCGTCTTTCAGCGGTCTGGGCGCCATGTTGGAACAAGACAACGATCAAGGTGAACGCAAAGTAGTGTCCTTGATGAGTCGAACATTGACAAAGGCCGAACGAAAATACAGTGTTACGGAATTGGAAGCCGTTGCCGTGATATTTGCGTTGAAAAAGTTCCACGTGTATACTCCGTCAAATATAGACCGAGAGAATAAACACCCCCCCACGAAGCGAGGAGCGGGCGGCGCGCAACGCCAACCCCAATTCAAAAAATCAAAAATACCCAACGCAATCACAAAGCCATTCAAAAAGCCAGGGAACATGCGAGGAAAGGCCACGTAGAGGCCCCCCACGCGTGCAGCAAGCGGCAAGCAGTCTTCTACCGGACTTATCCATGAGTTAAACATGCATGAAAAATGCCGTCAAAACAGCCCGCACCAAGCACCCCCCAAACAGCCCTATACCCGGCGTAGAAATGAAGTCAAAAGACTATACGTTTATGGCGAGAAGTATAAGCCAAGAGGAGGGGGACGAAAAAAAAAACAGGAAAAAAAACACGCCACAAAGAAAAAGAAAAAAAAAAAAACACAAACAAAAAAGAATGGTCATTTTCACGGATCATCGGCCACTCATTGCGTTGTTCAACAAAACCAATCCAGAACCCCAATTGTACCGATGGACGTTGTTGCTGAAGCAATACGATGTGGAGTTGAAGTATGTGAAAGGCAAATGCAACATTGTTGCCGATGTTTTGTCCAGGAATCCGATACCTGGAAAGCCGAGCAGTGAAGATGAATGCAAAGAAACCTGGAGGGTACTCACCATTGCAAACAGATCGATGAGTAACAAAATGACGGAAGAATCGGAGGTTGGGTTCAAAACGACGGTTGAAGACAAGGAGATGCAACAGCGGATTATTGAACGTCATCACAAGGGTTCATTTGCAGGACATGCAAGCTGGCTGAAAACAGTACAGCGCATTCAGCCGTTTTACAGTTGGCCAACTTTGACTGCTGATGTCTAGGATTACTGCGCTCGTTGTCACGAATGTCAACGACGTGATATGAGCTCAAAGAAACTGCCATATTCATGTCGACCACCCCCGAAAGAGCCATTCATGCGTTGGCGCATTGATATCTCACAGTTCACCGCGTACGGTTCGAAACGTTATGTGATTGCTGGAATCGATGCAATGTCACGAAAATTACAAGCATTGCCATGTCAAACCAACGATGCCAAATCAGCCATTCGATTGTTTGATCGAATTGTGCGTCAAGCTGGAGTGCCGTTCGAGATCGACACAGATAACGGCAGAGCGTTTGTGAGTGAGGAATTTGAACAAAAGTTGAGCGATTACGGTGTGAAACATCACAAAACTACGGCGTACAATCACAAGGGCAATAGTCCCGTCGAGCGCGTGCTTGAAACATTGGAATCGATACTCGCCAAAAAATTGGACGGTGACAACAAGACACCAGCTGTTTGGCATAAATACTTGGATGATGCTGTGACAGCGTACAACGCTACACCTCACTCAGTGACCGGTAAGTCGCCGTTCGAGATTGAAACCGGTAAAATATTCAGCACGAATGGAAATGAACATGGGGTGTCGAGTAATCGTCCAGACTGGGATGAAATCAATAAACGAACAAAGAAAGCACAACAAAAGACAACGGAGATTATTCAAAGACATCCGAAGAGTTGTGATTTGAAACCAGGAGATCAGGTTTGGATGATGGACCCGTCGTTGAAAGAAGGACGCAAAATGAAATTAAACGTCAAGTTTGAAGTCGAAGGTGAAGTCATTGAATTGGTGTCACCGAAAAGTGTGAAATTGCGATTGATTGATGGTCGTGTTGTGACGCGCAGTTTGGAGCACGTCACGAAAAAGTTGAAAAAAGTTTTTTAAAAAAAAGGATTGATGACAAGGGAAGAAAAAGTAAAAAAAAACAAAAAAACAAAAAAACAAAAATGTAAAAAAAATATAAAATATAAAAATGTAAAAAAGATATAAAAAAACAAAAAAAGTAAAAAAAAATATATAAAATACAAAAATGTAAAAAAAAGTAAAAAATGTAAAAATGTTAAAAAAAATATAAATACAAAAAATGTTAAAAAAATATATAAAATATAAAAATGTAAAAAAATATATAAAATACAAAAATATAAAAAAATAAAAAAAATGTAAAAAGGGCGCCCAAATAAAAAATTGTGATATCCACATTGATATTCATTTCATACCTGATGCATTATATGTATGTGTGAATGTACACCGAGCAAATGTTGAATAAATGAATGTCGTTAACTGTGTATTGGTCGCACAATGACCACATAAGAATTCATCAAAATCAATCCTGATTTTCACGTTCAGTCACTCTTAACTACTGTGCTATTTGTGATTCTCACAAAACATTTTCAGCTGAAAATAATCTGGCAGATCAACCACGTTGCCGCAGGTCTGAAACATTCTCTTTACTACGTGTTTTGTGTGTGATCGCGCAACGCAACGTCATTGCCCCGTCACTAGCCTGCTTTGCGATTCAGGAAAAAAATTTGACCAATTCTTATAAAGTCATTGTGCGACCAATATCAGATGCTATTGTGTACAAACGATTGATAAATGAGCATTGAGATGCCTTGTGAGAATAACTGCATAAATGCGTAGATGGTACATGACGTGTATCCAAATGTGATGTGGCATTTTATTGTATGAATGTTTGATGTACTTTCGTGTGTGCAACAGGGTTGGGCAAAAAACGTTTTTTTCCAAAAAATCACAGCGACGGAAATGAGGGTCGTGAATCGGCCAAGCAGAAGTTTGTAAAGAGGTACAATTTTAATACACGTGAGATTTTTAATTGTGTCACAGTTTTTGATATAGTTGGCTCACTAATTTCGACCAGCGTGAAAGTTTGTCCCCTACACCTAATGAACATTTGTTAAGCTGGCCGAAATTAGTGAGCCAACCATATCTCACAGTGTGGCTCAGGCAAAATCTCCTATGCTTAAGCATAGGCGCGCGTGTAATTTGGGTGTGCTGTAACGAAACAGCACGTCACCGTGGTGGCTCTTCGGAGCCACACTTTGGCCGATTCAGAGCCCCTCTCTCCGTCGCTGTGATCGTTTTTTTTTAAAAAAAAAACGTTTTTTTAAAACGCCCAGATGACCAAAATATGCCCCCAAAAAAATTGGAAAACGCTCATGTTGGGAAAAAAACGTGGTTAAATGAAGTAATTCTATGTGTTCTGAGGCAAAATAAACGGGTTTCAACCCTTTTCTAGCGAGTTGTTAAGATCCCATATCAGACCCGCATCATGAAACCAACTTTGGCCGGGGTCATCATTGAAAGTCAAACGCCGTATATCGACGTATCTCGACAAAGTAAAAATTGGTCGAAAATTTTTTGAAAAAAATGGGACAAAAAATTGATTTTCCTTGATAATCAGGGTACTTTCCCTGAAAAAATCAGGGAAAATCAAGGAAATCCAGGATTTAAAAAAAAACGAAAAACGACCCAGGCGTTTTTTAAAAAAAACGTCGTTTTTTTTAAGAAAAAACGCCGTCGTTTTTTTTTGCCCAACCCTGGTGTGCAACGTGTCAATATGACGTAATGAATGCCGATTGTATAAATGATGACGCGTGGATCAGACTGAATGTTTCAAATGTTTCATGGAATTGTTGTCGTGTGTACATTTGTGTCGTGGCATAATCATTCTGGATTTTGTGCGAATAATCGTTACGATTCAAATTCAAAGTGCATTACGTCATTCGTCGTTCCATCTGACCAGTTAAATATCACAATGGTGAATCCGGTGAACAACAGTCGCGGCAGCCGTGGTCGTCGCGGACGCGGCATGGGTCGCTCATTGAACTATTCTATCACGAATTTGACTCGAGCGGCCGCTGCGTCAATGCACAGTTTGCAGATGATTTCCAATTTGGTTAGCACAAATCTTATTGTGGATTTTAATTATGAAATAAAACTGGAAAACCCCACGTCCAGGTCGTTGTGCAACAGCGCAATTTTTCACGCAGAGGTCGGGGTGGTCGATCCCACGGTAACGGCAGGGGCGGTCAGAATGCGCCTGAGGCGAACGGTCATGGCGGTCATGGTGCCGGCGGTCATGGCGCGCCACAACATATCGGAGGCGCACAGGAGGTATTTATCATTCAATTTAAATGTAAAACGTAAACTGAAGTCTAAATTCTTCTTTTATAACTGATTTTTCCTGTTGGTAAAGAAAAAAAAAACACAAAAAAACACAAAAATTCTGTTAATTTGCGATCAAATGCAGAACGATCCAGCCGACGGTGTGGATCAACCGGCCGCCCAAATGCAACCGGCCGCCCAAATGCAACCGGCCGCCCAAGTGCAACCGGCCGCACAAATGCAACCGGCCGCCCAAGTGCAACCGGCCGCACAAATGCAACCGGCCGCCCAAGTGCAACCGGCCGCACAAATGCAACCGGCCGCCCAAGTGCAACCGGCCGCACAAATGCAACCGGCCGCCCAAGTGCAACCGGCCGCCCAAATGCAACCGGCCGCCCAAATGCAACCGGCCGCCCAAGTGCAACCGGCCGCACAAATGCAACCGGCCGCCCAAGTGCAACCGGCCGCACAAATGCAACCGGCCGCCCAAGTGCAACCGGCCGCACAAATGCAACCGGCCGCCCAAGTGCAACCGGCCGCACAAATGCAACCGGCCGCCCAAGTGCAACCGGCCGAACAAATGCAACCGGCCGCCCAAGTGCAACCGGCCGCACAAATGCAACCGGCCGCCCAAGTGCAACCGGCCGCCCAAATGCAACCGGCCGCCCAAGTGCAACCGGCCGCACAAATGCAACCGGCCGCCCAAATGCAACCGGCCGCCCAAATGCAACCGGCCGCCCAAGTGCAACCGGCCGCACAAATGCAACCGGCCGTACAGATGCAACATGCTCAACAACAGGATGAGTTTGGATTTGAGGCAATGGAATTCGAACCCGGCTGGGACAACGTACTGGATGACACTGAGCATGACTCATAGGCGTGATTACTGTAAAAAAATACAAAAGAAAATCATTTTAACGTAGTGTACAAACGACAGTGAGTGTGAATAGTGCACTTTTTATTTGTTTCGGGTGTCATTGTAAGAGTTCAGTTGGACTAAATGTGCTGGAATGCTCATATGTCTGCGTTTGTTTAATTGAGCAGGTATGATTGAGTTTCTCATTGAATCGTGAGTTTTTATATTTCACAAAAAATCGAATGGTTACAAGGGTATTGTGATATTCCTTCATTGATTCAGTGCCTTCCTTTTTAAAGTGCTACGGATTTTGTACCTTCACTACGGATTTTGTACCTGCATGGCATTTGTATGGAATAGACGATAAAAGCAAATTTTGGATCCAGAAAGATGTGATATTGAAATTTCGCATTGAAAGGGAAAGGTGGAAATTTAAGATGGCATGTCTCAAACATTTCTCTTAGTTTTTCAGGTACAACGACGTCGGAAATATTGCCATTCGTTATTCAGACTGAATTCACGCAGATGTCAAATGGCCAACAAACGAAAAATTTCAGTCAAATCGTTCCGCCTACGAAAGGATTAGCTGGCTAAGGAACATAAAATCTGAAGCTGCTTCATTCGATGAGTCATTTCTTTTCACTAAAGGGGAAAGAAGTAGTGAATTGGCAAATTGTACGTGGAATTTATGACGTCACCAATTTATGATGTACACTTGGAATGATATTGGATCATTATTGTGATTGGTTTTACGGAGTAAAAGATCCCGGGAAGTACCTCGATTCGCTACTTTAAGTTATAGAAAGACCATTATTTTGCTTGCGTCTGTACGAGCAAACAGAGCCAGATTTCCATCGTGCCAGATTCAATATCTTTTCAAACTGTTCGGACACCTTCTGAACAGTTGTTGGGAAAACCAAGTGGGATTAAGTCCGGGATGTACAGCAGCATAACGAAGTGTTGTCTGTAGCTTCAAGCTTTTTGAACACTGTTTTCGCCTCTAAAATCTTCAATCAGGGTTCCTCACACCAAGCACACATGCTGTTTGGTCGGAACCCGGATGCCAGTAAATTGCATAGCTGCGAGACATCCTTTTACCAGCACGGGACGGGAAAAAACATTTCGTTCGTCAAGAACGTTCAATACAATGCACTCAGTTAATACCACGAAAAAGCACATGAACATTTAAGGTGGGTTTGACTTTGACCTCGTGACGAATTATTTCGACAATTCATGCATCCCAACTCAGCTGTGCATCACACGTCAAAGCTTGCTTGGCCAGATAAAAACAATGTGCCGGTTACACGGGTTTTCGCAAACAAAAGAAAGAGATTGGGCCGAGAGAGATGATGACAAGTTAAAGCTTGCTGACCTCAACTTGTTGCGTGCTTACGCGACCAGCAAACGTTGTTCAACACACAAATGTTTTGGGAGTCAAAATGGAATTTATGCACCGAGGTGGAAAGCTTGTTTTTATAAAAATACGCGCGTTTCTTTTTCTCATTTCCGAAATACGTGGAACTTCATTCAAAAAAGTTTCCAAATTCGCTGCCGCACAGTGAAATGCGTCCCACAGTTAATGTCAAGCTCTGAGCCGGAAAGTCAACTTTTGAAACATTCGGGCAACAGACGCACGTCCGTATAGTCGGTCCGTCACTTCATGTCACTTGGTGTTGCTACTGGTTGGCTTGTTCCGTTCCTCCACGTTCTATAGAAAGAGAACTTGAGTGTGGCCGATCTTGCCAAAAAACGGGAAAAAATGATAGGATGTGTCGAAAGAGATTGATGAATTCAATCAAATTTAAAAATAAATTAAATTAAAATGGATAAAACGCGTCGATTTCACAAAAAATTTCAAAGTTTTGGAGCAAAAATAATCGTTTTGCGAAATTCAGGTTCTCTTTCATTAGAACGTGGAGGAAGGGAACACGTCGGCCAGCAGCATAACAAAGTGACATGAGCTGATGGGCGGACAATACAGCTTGCCAGCCAGCCAAGCAGCTGTGCGCAATGTTAATGGCTGGGCGTTCGGGTTCAGAACGTGACATTTAGATACGGTGCGTATGTTACTGTGTGGCATCGAATTTGGAAATTTACTGCATATACAGTGGGCAGAAATGTTTCATATGGAAGTAAAAGGCAAGACCAAATCATACCCACCCACAACCAGCTGGGACACAGGACACCAGCAACGTACATTAATATTGTCCAATATAAATATGATCACTTGACTGGCAGCAGTTTGCGCCGTCGACCTCCCTCTGTCGCCATACCAGCCATTTGCTTTTTTACCAACTTTTCCCTTCCCATTGTCGACATTAGCCCATCTATTCTGTCCACATGCACTGTGGCACTGTTGCTCGCGCACGGCTTTTGGAAAACGGGTGGATTCCTTGCTTTGGCCTCGGCTGTATTGAGTGCCTCGAGATAACAGCACTTTTGATCGGAACCCTGAGAAGTCGGGTGTCAGGTCAATTTTGTACACTCAAGAATGTTTGATTGTTCCCGCTTCTTTTGAGCTCTACTTTATAAAAAATAAACCTTAAAAGTGTTGTACGGGGAATTTCAAAAGCGTTAGCCTGAATATTGAATTTCATATCAGGGTATTATTCATACTGGTGCCACTTTTTGGCATGGTTTTGGGGCCTTTCAAAATCACTACTGCTGCACACAATCAATCAATCGAGTTTTCAAAGTCGATTTTTTGAATATTTGTTCAAAGCGCTCTGTCAGATAGAAACTGGATACGCATTTCTATGGCCTATTGATATACTACGGTCGCTCCCTGATTTAAATTGATAATAATGTTTGACTTATTGGAATAGCCCAAGCACATATCACTGGCAAAACTGTACCAAAAAACACTTGATTTTTTTTTCGAACGTTTTCTTTTTTGCCCAATTCTGGTTTCAAGGATTATATGGAGATTAGCGAAGACTAAGGTAGACATAATAACATACATCGCCGCACTTGGGAGCAAAATCAATGCTCTTGCAGCCGGGTGCCATCGCTTCACACATTTGTTGACACGTTTCTATCTCAACGTCATAGTGCTTGTTGTCACCGTTGCCAAACATGTCGAAGCCGTCGATACACGCAAACTCTTGCTCGGTCCATTTCGACTCTATGTTGTAAAGCTCGATGAAAAGCTTTCTGTGAGAAAGTTCGGCGTAAGCTCGGCATATTATGCTTGAAACAGCGCAAGCAGCAGACGCTCGTTTCCGAACGAAAGGTCAACTTCGGGCTGCTGTGCAACTGTAAATTGTTTGTTGGCAAACTGGTCCATTTTTAAAGGGTCTCCGCCATATATATTCGACCAAAACCAATCTCAATGACACTTGGCACGGAGACTGGGTTTGGTCCAAAACACTCACGGCCAAGAAAATTTTTCCCATATCAGCTCCCTGTCTGAGCCCGAAGGGCTCAAACGTAAAAAAATTTGACCCTACCACCGCACCATCAAAATAAAATACCGATCTGTTTCGCATGTTCTTATTGTGCCGTTTGATCACAAATGTTTCATAAACGCCTTGGCTCTAATTTAAAATTAGACTCACTTGTTTGGCACTACCACAGCTCGCGCTACTTTACCAAAACCACGCTAATTTTAGAAAAAAATTTCCGTTGTATTTTTGTACACATAGACAGCACACAGAGCTTTACTATAAAATATCTAACAAAGCCCACTTATCACGCTATTCAAGCGATCAAGGACTAATTTCCCATCGCTGATAAGTTTCGTCAAAAGTTCGCTCAACCGTTGTGAGCCTCAACTTTTTGGCCCTTTTCTGGGGACCCCAAGCACACTTCTATGTCATAATTTCCTATTTTAATAGCGATGTACCAAGGTGATATATGGCACGCCAGATAGTTAAAATATAGTTGTTGTTAATTATGTGCAAAACTATGTTGGTTCATCTGCATACTTGGAGGTACGAGCAAGAAATGTATTTTACACAAAATCCACCATATTAACAAATTTTTCGCTTCCGTCACATTTTTAGCCAATCTACTGTTGTGATGGAATTGTGGCATTTACTGTCCGATGAAGCCCCAACGTTATTGTTGTTTATCGATCAAAATCCAACATTCTAGTTCTAACGTATCTTGGGCAGAAGTCGTTTACCGTAGACGCTGGTCCGGTTACAAGCCCGGTTGTAGTTCCAAGTCCAAGGCATGGACCTCAATGATCACGATTTTTCTAAAGATACGTCAGTGTCAGAATTTTGGATTTTGATCGATAAACAACAATAACGTTGGGGCTTCATCGAACAGTAAATATCACACTTCCATCACAACTGCGGGTAGGCTATAGATATGACGGAAGCGAAAATTTGCTAAAATTTTGAATTTTGAGTAAAATTCATTTCTTGCTCGTACCTCCAAGTATGCTGATGAACCAACATAGTTTTGCACATAATTAAAAACAATTATATTTTTACTATCTGGCGTGCCATATATCACCTTGGCACATCGTTACTAAAATAGGAAATTATGACATAGAAGTGTGCTTGGGGTCCCCAGTAAATGGCCAAAAAGTTGGGGCCCACAACTGTTGAGCGAACTTTTGACGAAACTTATCAGCGATGGGAAATTGGTCTTTGATCGCTTGAATAGCGTGATAAATGGGCTTTGTTACCTATTTTATAGTAAAGCTCTGTATGCTGTCTATGTATGTGGCCCTAAAATACAACGGAATTTTTTTTCTAAGTTTAGGTTTTTTCTAAGTTTTGGTTTTGGCAAAGTAGCGCGAGCTGTGGTAGTGCCAAAAAAGTGAGTATAATTTTAAATTAGTGCCAAGGCGTTTATGAAACATTTGTGATCAAACGGCACATTAAGAACATGCGAAACAAATCGGTATTTTATTTTGATGGTGCGGTGGCAGGGTAAAAAAATTTTACGTTTCAGCCCTTCGGGCTCAGACAGGGAGCTGGGAAAAATTTTCTTAGCCGTGAGTGTTTTGGACCAAACCCAGTCACCGTGCAAAGTTTCATTGATATTGGTTTTGGTCGAATATATATACATATGACGGAGACCCCTTAAGCTGGTTGCACAAACGTTTTTATAGGTATACTGAATGAATTTCGTAACTTTTTAGGCAGGGTTGCTTCAAAAAAGTGGTTAACTAAAATGAATTAAAAAAAAATTCAGATTTTGCTTTTTTTAATAAAAAAAAGTTTCCCAAAAGTGCTGAAATGTCCAAAAATGTTCTTCGTGGCAAAAAAATGGCACTTTTTTTCTGTGGACGGGACAATTTTTCCAAAATCGCGCCTGCGGCGCCCTGTATTGCCCCCAAATGCGTACAGGGATGCGCGAGGCTGGTCTTTTATAGTGATGTGGCACCGATAATGTACTACTACACATGTATATATGCAAGTCTGGTGCAAAACGGGGCGGGCAAAGTCGATCTGACACGCAAGATTTGGGCTGTAATCGATGTTTTGATGGTTGTATACCAGATATACGGCATTGGATGCATTAAAATACGTTGTACTGCATGCTACAATACATTAGAGTAACATCGTCAGTCAACATCAACCTCAGACTGCTCGGAGACCATAGAATCTGCACAGTACCACCGGGTGTCACCACACAAGTTGGGTCTCAGGCGAAAATTTTTAAATTTTTGAAAGATATGTTGTATCGATTTCATTTATCCTGAAGCGTCGTTTGCAACACTTTTTCTAATAAAAAAAAATTTCGTCAAAAGAAATCAAAAAAAGATTTTTAAAAAAAGCTCGTTAATTAAATTTTTTTCAACCCTGTTTTAAGGTGTCGTTTAGCGTTGATGTTGCAATCATTTGGCGACGTAAAATTTTTCTGCACCGTCGTCGCTGAACATTCAAGTTCACAATAGCCGAGCGACGAAACATTAGGTATAACTTATTGCTTCAGATAGACAGATATTCTGAAGACGGCTTTCGCCCAGTTCATAGAGTAATAAACAGTCTACACAAAGTACATAACTAAGCTACTGTGAATAGGGTGTTTGAGAGGACGCCGGAAATCAAATTTTGAACCCGAAAGATCGCCACGAGCAGAGCTAACCAATAAACATATCCAAATGCACCCCGTTTATGTTGTCGGTACATGGTTCCTGCCAACAACCGTCTACTTTGGCATCGGCCGAGTGCATGACTTCCAGCCAGCAGCACGGAGGACCTTTCGGATCCTGGCATTGACAATGATCGTAATAGTTCAAGACAGATGGAAAAGGATTTTTGAAGAATAAAAACGAAAGCTTGTGTTTTCGAACAATTTTTCGTCGCTTTTTACATATTACCTCAGTCTCGAGATGAACAAGGCGGCGAAACTCACAAAACAAAGTCAGATATTTCGGCGTCAAGCTGGCTGACGGAGCAGAAGCGATTTTATTTTGGGCTCAAAATCGGCACAAAGATGGGTCCTAACAAGGAATTTGGATGTGTCTGCTTTTTGGCAGCAGACGAAATCGTACAAAAACGGGCAGCGTATGTGCGTTTTAAAATCCTTAGCGAACATATGTAGTTGCTCTCTTCGACTGGTGCTCGAACCAAGGTCATCCGCCTAACTGGCTCCATAGAACAGTACCCACAACACCAGGGTTGAAAAAAAAATTTTTTATTACCGAGCTTTTTTAAAAAAAAAATTTTTTTTTGATTTTTTTTGACGAAAATTTTTTATTAGAAAAAGTGTTGCAAACGACGTTTCAGGATAAATGAAATCGATACAACATATTTTTCAAAAATTGAAAAATTTTCGCCTGAGACCCAACTTGTGTGGTGACACCCGTTGGTATTGTGCAGATTCTATGGTCTCCGACCAGTCTGAGGTTGATGTTGACTAACGATGTTATTTTCTCTTTCTTTTCCCGCTTTATTTATCGGGAATGATCAACGTATGTGTGCTATAATCGATTTCACACATAAAGCATGTAACACGTGGCTACAGTAACCCGAGCCCGAACCGTTTCGGTTGCGTAGAATTCAGGGTGAAACTTCTGCACACGTGTGTTTCTCGTTCTTCTCACTGATAAGCATGCAAAGTTCTTGTCAAAACTTGGTCCAATTTGAAAAAAAATGCCAAATATCCGCCTTTTCAATGCAGGAAAATTAAGGGGATGGATTCTCATATAGTCATTGTGCGACCAATATACGACCATCAAAATATCGATTACAGCCCAAATCTTGCGTGTCAGATCGACTTTGCGCGCCCGGTTTTGCACCAGACTTGCATATATACATGTGTAGTAGCGTACAGTAGTACATTATCGGTGCCACATCACTATAAAAGACCAGCCCCGCGCATCCCTGTACGGATTTTGGGACAATACAGGGCGCCGCAGGCACGATTTTGGAAAAATTGTCCCGTCCACAGGAAAAAAAGTGCCAATTTTTGGCCTCGAAAAAGGCCATTTTTGGTCATTTCAGCCCTTTTTGGGCAACTTTTTTTATTAAAAAAAAGCAAAATCTGAGTTTCAAAAAAAAAATTTTTTTTTAAATTTTTTTTTAATTAACCACTTTTTTTGAAACAACCCTGCACAACACACTTCGTATTGGTCGCACAATGACCATATGAGAGTCCATCCAAAACCGCCTTAATTTTCAGGATTCCAAACATGAGCAACGCCTAACCACTAGGCTACTTTTATATCTTACTAAACGTTTTCATCTGAAAATAAAATATCCAGTCAACAACTGAAACATTTCGCTTACTGCACACTTCATAAACATGTGTGATTACGTTGCCGCGCAATGTCAGTTTGAATATTCTGACTGGTCAATTCTGGAAAAATTTTGATTTTGATTGGATTCCCACATGGTCATTGTGCGACCAACACCATTTTCTTAGGCAAATCGGTGCCAAAAATTTTGTTCTGGATTCACCCCTTTAATAAACGGAAAATCCGAAATTTTCAATGATCGACCTGAAATCCGTTATTAGGACCTTGTGAGACACCTTTCAACGAATTTTTATCGAAATCCGTGCTTCGACCCCTAATGGGGTATATTTGAACACTTTAGAAGGGTCGGCACCAAAAGGGGCCGGTTACAGATTCCTGGACCAACTTCACACTAAAATATTTTTCCCTGCCCAAACTATCATAGGCGACCAAGGGAAGGTGAAATTTTGTCCCTCTTGGCGCGGAGGTCTGGCTGTAAACTACTCCGAATTTTCGGGTCACAGCGAAGAGCATGCCTTTAACGAATATGCAGATGACTAGGGTGAATATCACTATATCGAATTCTGACTGTATGGCCAAAACTGTGTGTCCAATAACGCACGTCGATAGCTCAGTTCAATGAGCAGTGACCTGGTTAGGGTTGGGCAAGAAAAAATGTTTTACAAAAAATTAAAAAAAGTTTTTGAAATATGATTTTAAAAAAACTTGTTTAAAATTTTTTCCAACCCTGCCTGGCTTCGTCCGTCAGTCGAAGAAAGCAAACTTTTTGTTCGCAATGACAAGCCGAAATTGAAAAATCGGACGAACCCCGTTACATGTTGCAACCCAGTCGACTCCTTTGCAGCCAGGTGCCAGTCCTTCGCACATTGCTTTGCACGCTGTCAATCCGACATGATACCCTCGACCAAACATATCATATCCATCGATGCACGCGTGCATTATTGGAGACCAGTGATAGGCTTGAATCAGATAAAAAGGTTATACCGGAATTTCTGCTTACAGCACCGAACCGATATGTACGTGAAAATAGTTCTCTGATTCACCAAGAGCGTTGCTGATTCAATGTTGTGTACCCCATCTACCCTCTCTCATCGGCATGCACAATGCGCAGAAAGTGATGTCTCAACGCTCGTTGTGCTTTTGGACTGGTTCTAAGCGTCCGCAGTTACGAGGCCTGGCACCTCGCCCATGCGTGAAAACAGGCCGAAACGGACGACCCCAACTGCTATTACCTGCATTATCATTGACGGATCATTGATACAGCAACATGGGGTTCTATTCGCGATTCCCATGACCTTGCTTGAAGCATTCATCATTATCTGTACAGCTTACCCGGGTCAGTTTGTTCAGAACCTTAGCTCTGAACTTTAAAATGAATTTTCAACATCCTTATCGATTTTGTTTACGTAATCATGAATGGCCTTCCTGTTACGTGCGCAGTTGGATCTTGAAGCAAATAGCGAAATGCAAACATGGTGTATAAACAGCAACAGGAACGTGTGACTGACAACGTTCAGCCAGGTATTGAGAAAACTGCGTTTAGTCCCAAATCACAACAGATGCCAACGAACTTGACAATCAAAATGGTCTCGCGCCGCTTGAATAGCTAAAATTAATACTACACTACACCTTCACTTTCCACCGGCGGCATTGGAAACAAGCCAAACAGCACGGTAAACGCAGCCAATTTCATTGTGATTGCGCTCATTGTTTTTTTTAATAGTTCGTGTTCAAAGCTGAAAGAATGATTTAAACGTGTCTTTATAGCCAGCTAAACAACGATTATGGCACCTGATACACCTATGGTAGGGTCAGGCGATGTCAACAGTTGCAATTTTTAGACAAAAATAGCACTTTTAGAGCAAAATAATAGAGAAACTTTCGAATTTTGAAATAAAAAAAACATTTTTTGAAACATTTGGAACGAACTTTTTAAAAAAATTTTTTAATAAAAACAATTTTTTTAAGAGCCTGGCTACGGTAGGATCGTCAGCTTTGGTCCACAAAAATTCTGACTCCCAGTTTTTATGTGACCGGTGGATGGGACCAACATTCATTAAGAAAAACTCTCACACGACCCCCGCCGCATTCCTCTATATTTCGAGATATTGAACTGAATAGGTAGTCAGGTCGAAGTTTTCACACTTTGACAGTTTTTTTGTCAAAGTGGATGTCGTGTGTCGTGACACACCAAAATGGATGTCGTGTTCGGTATTGCTGTTCACAGACGTGCCAACTGGTGTAAAAATGAAGCATGGATAGGCTCATGTGTAATTTTTTTCTCAAAAAATTGGCTAACATGACCCAAATTATGAAACTCTGAAAAGTTTAAATCACCCTACGGGGGAAAATTCCAATCACTTAAAAAAGTTACAATCGAAAAATTAAAAATTTTTGCTAAAAATTTTCATTTTTTTGCTAAATTTCATGTTGTCCGCTTCACTTCGTTTAGCCGCAAGTACATTTAAGGCTGTAAAGATTGAAAATAAAGCTGCAGACGATTGCCCGTTTTTTGGCTATTGCAAAAACCCGCAGCTGCTTACAAGCAGCCAATACTAGCCGATCAGCTGCACACTGTTTTGCTGGCTTTTTAAAAAATCTAATACCCCCAGCCGAAAATTGGCCGCGTGTAAGATTGTTTTAACGATGGCTGTTTGCCATTAACTTTTTGTGTGTTGTTGCTCTGCATATTGTGCTTGATCATTATTGTAATAACTTTTGTAAATTACGAAACATAAAGCCGAACCAGGGCAAACACCAGCCGCAGCGTGATGCACACACGCGCACGCGCCACAGTGTGTAATCCACGAGCGCTTGCGTCAAGTGTGACGTGGTTAATTGACAACTTTTATATACCCTATGGGTTTTCTGACGCGCTGAATTCACATCTGTAGCTAAAAATAAACAAATAAACACCAAAAGTGACGAATCATGGGATCCGGTTGTTTTGCGTTCCCAAAAGTGCCGTCGATGTCGGCTCGTTGCTGCATACCGACTTTGTCTGGCGCATAGTCATTTAAAGCTAGTGCTTTGCATAGATAATATGTTCCATTATACTGCAAATTTTTATGTGTTACACAGCTGGTTCTACGCAGACACCAGCAGATTACAAATTGGATCCGCTATTACTGGCATGCAACAACGTATAGTCCAGCCACGAACTCATGAGACGACTCTTATTTTGAAGTTGACCAGAACGGATCCAATAATGTTCAGGTTCCACGTATTTTGGAAATGAAAGAAAGAGAAACGCTTGTATTTTTTAAAAACACGTGTGACATTGGACATATGCCGTCTTCATATCGTCGTCTGCAAACTGAAAGTCGTCTGTTTGGACAGTGTTGACAGCGTGCTCTCCACCTCGGTGCATAAATTCCCTTTTGACTCCCAAAACATTTGTGTGTTGAACGACGTTGCTGTTTGCTAAGCACGCAACAAATTGAGGTCAGCCAGCTGGATCTTGTCATCATGTCTCTCGGTCCAATCTCTTTCTTTTGTTTGCAAAAACACGTGGAACCGGTGCATTTTTTAATCTGGCCAAGCAAGCTTTAAAAAAGTCGGCTCATGAGCACGTGGCTGGACTATATGTATTAACCTGCTATATTGCTCTAAGCATGGTACACTGATAAAATTATAATGAAGCCATGAAAATGATAGCCTTTTTCACACAATGTTCATAGCAATATGTACCTTGCAGCACACTGCATGCTACAGAAACATTGGCTTGAAATGGCGTCAACTTGAAATGGAGCCAAATATTGTACAGCAACGTACCGCGCAGCGCACCTTTGAAACGTCTCAAAGCAGGCCATTACATCCGCATATCGAATCTTTTGCCAAACCTAACCGCTTCCAGCACAAACTCAATTTCACCCAATAACGTTTCAAAAACCAGCTTTTGAAACGTCAGCGGACACTTGTAGCATTTTTAAAACTGTTAAAGACAAGCCGATACGCCCACATATCCGATTATAACCAACACAACCATTTCCAGCACAAACTCTGTTTGACCAGAAAATGTTTCGATTTGCCATTTTTGAAACATCAGCGGGCACGCGTGTCAAACCATCAGCAGCAGCAGCATGCAATATGCGCAATGATCACGTGGACATGCCAGGAGGTTTTCGTGAGGACATGCCACAGTCGTCATTAAAAAGTCACAGCGCACAACAGACAGAAATCCCCATGCGCAATGTTACCAAGTCCCGTGCCGTTCGTGCTCTCTTCCAAAAGGTGGCCCCACAAGCACCAGCTGTCTCAGTCGGCAGTGCCAACCGCTATCAAGCAACAACGTCAGGAGGGGCAGTTGCCAGACACAAACTATCACGTTGACCCCAAATTCACGCGGGTTTTTCAACCCACCAGCACCTGTAAACTTCCACCCAAGTACCCATGGCTCCGTCCCTCAACGGCCAGGTGGCATTCATGGTTTGGATGAGCTTCACTCAAAGGAAACGAAACCTGAGGAACCTGTCTTGAACGCAGTGCATGAGAAGGTGCGGATGCACCTGCAACAACCACCAGCACCACCAGGTGACTTCCAGGTCCCACCAGCAACTCATCCTCCAATTGCACGGCCAAACAATGTCCCCTATGACGCCAAGTAAACCACACAACGCCGCTGTTTATCGCTTCGAAGCATACCTGTTGAATTTGTGACTCGGTTAGTACTTAAGCGTGACTCGGTTTGAGGCGTGCGAAAGACAAACGGCGCCAAATGAGGCGTGCGACGTGCGCAGAGGCGTGTCAAGTACACCGAGGCGTGCGAAGATCGGCCAAGATGAGGCGTGCGAAAGACGCATGACATCAAATGATGCTTGCGAAACACAACCGACGCCAAATGAGGCGTACAAAACACAACCGACATCAACTGAGGCGCGCAAAAGTCACCCCTACTTCAAATGAGGCGTGCGAAAATCACCCCCACTTCAAATTAGGCGTGTCAATTTCATCCGTGTATTATGCACTAATGACGTCTGCAATGGCTCGTACCATGCCAATGTGTGAGCCTCAGTGTACTTGGCACGCCTCACTGTACGTCGCACGCCTCATTTGACGCCGTTTGTCTTTCGCACGCCTCATCTGAAGGGCTGCACTTCGCACGCCCCGACCGGGTCGCTAATCCAACAGGTACGCTTCGAAGGTAACCCTACCAAGCGAGTTCGAATGCATCTACAACAAGCTGCACCGCCACTCTACCAACCACCTCCTCCCACTCCACCCAAACCGACAGCGCCACACCAGCTGCCACAACTATCACCACTGGAGCGTGCGGAGGTGTACACCATCAAAGACTTGCGAACCGCAAACGACCTACCTGAGTTTTCCACTTAAAGCCCCGGGAGCTCTATGCGGAAATTGGTGGAAAATGGACCCTCCGACCAGAAAGAAAAAATCCAATTAGAGCCCCCGGGGGCTTTAAGTGGAAACGTTTCCACTTACAGCCCTCGGGGGCTTTAAGCGGAAAACTGGGTGTTTTCATCATTGTCAGTAGAACACTTTAGGCCAGCATTTCGACATGCTGATACCATATTTCAACCTGATTGTGAGCACCTTCATCTAAGCGTGGCAAAACGTTGGTAAAACAACAGAAAAGTGCGGTATTTTGGTCATTCTTACACTAGTTTGAACTGTTTTGGCAAGTTTACTGTTCGATGTAAAATCAATGGTCCGTAAAAAATAAATCCAATTAGAGCCCCCGGGGGCTTTAAGTGGAAAATTTTCCACTTAGAGCCCCCCGAGGGCTCTATTCCTAGTCTGTGTTTAGGCTTTTGCGAGAGCGCCAAAATAGAAAGTTGAAGTTGAAGTTGAAGTTGAAAACTCCGGGACATCGATTGGGGAGTCATTTGAAGAAAACAGACCCCCCCCCCCGGCTACAACCCTCCTCCACCGCCGCCTGCCGCACCGCAAAAGTTGCCACCAATGTCTCCGCCGAAACCAGTTCCGCGCAATGCAAACGTAATACACACGCGTATTTCAACAAAGTAGGAATTAGGAAATAGGAAATATTTCATATTTCCTAGTTGTCTTTTGAAACTAGGAAATAGGAAATAGGAAATTTTGTCGCCGTGTCCCGACGCCATAGACAAGCCTACTTTTAACACAACTGGCGGAATATTTATTAGCCAAGCATGCATTGTGCATATAAAGTAAAACTACGCCAACACGAGCCCGATTTCGGAGCTGGCAAAATGGTGAAACATTCATGACGTGGCTGCTGATTTGGGAAACGTTACACGTTGCGGCATACAACGTAGAGCATGATGATTTTCTCTTTCTCTGCGTTTTGCAAGTTCACCACCTCCGAAATCGGGCTCGTGTTGGCGTAGTTTGCCTATACAGGCAACTCTCACAAAACATTCTGTTGAGCTGCGTTGCCGTTTGGTTTTGCTGATTGTGCCACACATTTCCTATTTCCTGGTTTCGAAAAAAAACAACTAGGAAATAGGAAATAGGAAATATTTCCTGTTTCCTAGTTTCGTATCAAGTTTACTAAAAAAATAGTTTTATTTTAACACGCAAAAGATTTCCTATTTCCTATTTCGTAGTTTTATGTACGGCCGCCCTTACACACCGTGGCGCGTGCGCATGCGTGCATCACGCTGCGGCTGGTGTTTGTCCTGGTTCGGCTTTATGTTTCGTAATTTACAAAAGTTATTACAATAATGATCAAGCACAATATGCAGAGCAACAACACACAAAAAGTTAATGGCAAACAGCCATCGTTAAAACAATCTTACACGCGGCCAATTTTCGGCTGGGGGTATTAGATTTTTTAAAAAGCCAGCAAAACAGTGTGCAGCTGATCGGCTAGTATTGGCTGCTTGTAAGCAGCTGCGGGTTTTTGCAATAGCCAAAAAACGGGCAATCGTCTGCAGCTTTATTTTCAATCTTTACAGCCTTAAATGTACTTGCGGCTAAACGAAGTGAAGCGGACAACATGAAATTTAGCAAAAAAATGAAAATTTTTAGCAAAAATTTTTAATTTTTCGATTGTAACTTTTTTAAGTGATTGGAATTTTCCCCCGTAGGGTGATTTAAACTTTTCAGAGTTTCATAATTTGGGTCATGTTAGCCAATTTTTTGAGAAAAAAATTACACATGAGCCTATCCATGCTTCATTTTTACACCAGTTTGCACGTCTGTGAACAGCAATACCGAACACGACATGCATTTTGGTGAAATGTATTATGTGGCATTTCGGAGTGAAATACTGCTCAAGTAAATGTGCGAAGTCATTTTAGTCAACTTCTAAGCACCGCAAAATTATGAGTCAAAACTTCAAAAAGTGTGAAAACTTCGACCTGACTACCTATCTGTGTATACTACTAAAACAGGAAGACGTAAGTATGTGTGTGTGTATGTGTGTGGCCCCCTCCCTCGGAAGGACGGACGGGTCAATTTTCACGGGTAGCTTTGGGTATGCTAACGGGTCTTCGGGGGGGGGGGGGCACGGCACGGGCGCGGCGCTGTAGCCGGGCCGTAGGCACGGGTCCCGACTAGTTCTGTTCAATATCTCGAAATATAGAGGATTGCGGCGGGGGTCGTGTGAGAGTTTTTCTTGGTGAATGTTGGTCCCATCCATCGTTCACATAAAAACAGGGGGTCCTAAATTTTGTGGATAGTGTTATTTTTAAGCCGACGATCCTACCGTGGCCAGGCTCTTAAAAAACCACTGAAAAAAGGCCCTTAGTTAAAAAGTGTGTCGTACCCGACGTTGCTCATATCCTACTCCTGTAGCAAAGCGACAATGACAAAGTTCAAAGTTATGTTGTCGTCGGTATCAGTAAAAATAAGACCAACCCCCAAACCACTTTTTCGAGAAAAAAGCGTTTGAAGTTGGCCTGACCGCATTTCCAACACGGTTTGGTTCGGTAGGCTGATGTTTGGCATGTCTACGAAAGGGAGCATGCTGATCATCATAGAAACAAAACTAGACTTTGAATCATCATATCCAAGTAAAAACAAAGCTATTTGTCGGTTGGTTTTAGTTGACAAAAAAATAAATATAGACCAAGCCCCTTGGCGGAGCAGTTGAAAACCGAAAAAAAGTCCAACCCCCATTTTCTCTGCCATTTATTTTTAGCCTGCTTGAAAATGATTCAATACGGGGTTCATGAAAACGTCTTAAATGCAGCATTATCATTCAAAATGCTTGTTACAGAGGTGGGAATCGGGTTACCTCGGTCCGGCATGGCCGGATTCAGAAAAAGTCAGCCCGGTCCTATCCGGCCCGATTTTTTGGGCCGGGTTTTTCTGATTGTATTTTGAAGCAAACGTCGGGTGTGAAGCGATTGGTTTCTGTTTGTTGAAATCATTGATATTTACACATTGAAAACATAAAGAAAAACATCAAAAAGCTTGTCTGTGAGAAGCTTCGAACTCGTGGCTCTCACAACCACAGTCAGATATGCTTGCCACTGTGCTAAAGACGCCGACAGCCAAGCCGCCTTACGATACATTATAAACGTAATGATCGGGCCAGCAGCGACGCACTCACCGAGAGAGCGTAAAGTCCCTAATACAACACACACACACAGCTGGGGTATTATGCAACAATCATGTGCTGAAGCAATATTGTGTGTGTGTGTGTGTGTGTGTTGGGGTCGCGTGCTTTGGGGCTTGGTCTTTTTTGTCCGCGAAAATTGCTCCGCCAAGCAACTTGGTTTTCTTTTTCAAAAACAAGAAACTAGACCAACCCCCAACCGGAACTAGCAGGTGTTTTCAACAGGCTGTAACTCAATGTACATAGCGTTTTGAGACAAAATTTTTGGTGAATGTTTAGAATAGTTTGCCAGCTACACGCTGCACACAGAAAGGGGGTTGGTCTTTTGGTGGGGGTTGGTCTTAATTTTACTGATACCGACGTTGTTCATATCGTTCTTGAAGAATTTTAATTGGACCAAAACCGAGGTCACAGTGCAAGACGCCAATTGTGACCTTAACGCGTTTCTCGGAAATTTTAACTGGAACTGGTTTGTGCTGCGCATTTCAATGATTTTACTGCATTTTAACGACCGTGTTCAGATTTACAGCTACGCTCGTAAAATTGTAACATGTTTTTCTGGAAAAAATTCTCTTCGACACTTGACCGTGCTTTATCGCTTTTTATTTCTGCGGAAGCATACTGTACATATCTTTTTAGAGCCATTTGGCATGTCAAATGTCGCTAACGAGATAAACAACAACAGTGATAAGATACAAAACGAGCACGATTAGATGTTAAAACATTTGATTATTTTGGTGAAAACGACCGGCTCAAGTCTGTGTGGCCTGAAAGCAATGTGACAGAAATGTTTAGACGCGTATGTTGTGAATAAACTCATGTTTTGTGCAAAAATAACTTTAATTGGTTAGCCTGTGCTTTTGTACGCCACACATGTGGCTGAAAAAAAAAACCTGCTGAAAACACGAGACAAAACGTGCTGAACATTTCGGTAGTTAATTGTGGTACAAGAAGAGCAAACATTTTCCTCTTGTGTTTGAGAATAAGCTTGAATTACTGCCGTCTCGACTTTAAAACTCTGTAAATTCCGGGACATAAATCTGTACAAGGTACAAATGTTGACCACATTAATAACGTTGTATGGATTAGGGCTCGCGCGGGAAATTTTTTTTGAAGGACGGGAAAAGTTGGGGAAATCTCCCGTTTTCCCCAAGGGTCCGGGAATTCTTGTGGGAAATGGAAGTTTGGAATTTTGAAGGACGAGAAATGTCGCGGGAAATGGTTTTCAGAATTTTGAAGGACGGGAAATAGCGGAAAAAGGCCTATTTCCCGCGGGAAATGCGGGAACACGGGAAATTTCCCGCGGGAAATGGCGATATTTCCCTCAAATTTCCCGCGAAAAACAGGAATTTCCCTTAAATTTCCCGCTGAAAATAGGAATTTCCCGTAAATTTCACGCGGAAAACAGATATTTCCCGTAAATTTCCCACCCTAGTTTTTTGGTTTGGAAAGTGACTAACGCAATAGCTGACCGCTATAAGCGTTCCTTTGATGTTTTAAAAAGTGGATGACAAGTCCTGTTGTCTGTTGATCTAAACTGGGAATGTAAAAGGGTAAAGTTGCCCTTTGGAGGATGAACAACAACTATGTAACAGTATTTACCAAGAATTCAGGCCTGTTCATGCTGAGACACGTTCAAGCGAGCATTCTGGTTACACACACGTGCCATTAAATCTGTGAATTTCTTGATTGATCGGTTCAGTGCGTGAGCCGCTAATTGTAAAGCTGGAGTTATACTTGTCCATTTTGGGCTTGTAGACAATGAGGACAATTTTTTTGGAGCACTAATTTCGACCAGCGTAAAAGTTGTTCATTTTCGGGAACAACGTGATTTTTTCAACATTTTCAACATTGTCGTTTACAACATTTTCGTGATCCGACGTTATCACAAAATATGATTGAGACAAAAATTTGTCCTCATTGTCTACATGCCCAAAATGGACAAGTATAACTACGCAGCCCGCCGGAAATCGATGTTTCAGCTGGCAAGTTTTATGTGTGTGGAAAGGTTGCCTTGCGCATGTTGTGGTAAACAATGTGTGAGCTGTGTTGGGTTTTGAAAAACGAGACGCACATTCTACACACAGGATAATTAGACGATTTTTATTTGCAATTGACAACTAATTTCATTCGAGAGAGTCGAAGAGTCGTTTTTGTGTGTGTGTGTGTGTGTGTGTGTGTGTGTGTGTGTGTGTGTGTGTGTGTGTGTGTGTGTGTGTGTGTGTGTGTGTGTGTGTGTGTGTGTGTGTGTGTGTGTGTGTGTGTGTGTGTGTGTGTGTGTGTGTGTGTGTGTGTGTGTGTGTGTGTGTGTGTGTGTGTGTGTGTGTGTGTGTGTGTGTGTGTGTGTGTGTGTGTGTGTGTGTGTGTGTGTGTGTGTGTGTGTGTGTGTGTGTGTGTGTGTGTGTGTGTGTGTGTGTGTGCGCGTTCCAGATTTATAATCTGTAATGTATCCTTCGTCCAAGGTCGGACCAACCAAGCGACTTGAGCTACACATTTGAGATAAAATCGGGACCCAAAGCCGTTTTTAACAGTAACGTTTCGCCTATGTCAGACTACTCTGTTAAACCGGGCACACCGCTATTGTTTTTTTTGGGTTTTCGACCTTGTTTTTTTGTTTGTGTCGTTAGTTGGCATTGGGATCAAGAACATTAACATTGAAAAAACTTCACCAAAAATAACGATGACTGATCGAAATCGATCCACCAACATGGATGTTCGGAAAGAAACCAGCCCAATATTGACGCACAGTCTGTGCTTGGAAATAAGGACTTGCAGAGGAAAATTCAAAATCAATGAAGATGGTATAGGTGCCGGGTTACGCTAGCTTCACAAAACGTTTATCTTGTGCAAAACAACTAATGTTTTATGGGCTACCGTGACTCGCTGCTTATATCACGCCCCAGTGATTTGGAATTTCTATTGTAATTTTGATTATAATGTGCAGATGTGCTTCAATATCGGACATTTTTGTTCATGGCGGATCGATTTCGGTACGTAATCGCCATTTTGGTGAAGTTTAATGTTCTGTGTTTTCGATGCCAACTGATATCAACAAAAAACGTGGTCGAAAACCCAAAAAAACAAGTAGCGGCGGGGCCGGTTTGAGTATAAGTGCGCTAAAAGTAACTTCACAGCAGTGAATATATGAATATTCACTGAATTTTGGAATTTTGCAAAAATTTGTTAAGTTTGGCTTTGTTGCGTTTTGTTCATTTCCCAAATCTTGCGTGTCTGATCGATTTGGTTCACTCCGATTTTCCACCAGATACAAATATGTAGTAGCATGCAGTGGTACATTATGTAGGTGCCACATCACCATAAAAGACCAGCCCCCGCATCCCTGTACGGACAATACACGGCGCCGCAGGCGCGATTTTGGAAAAAATGTCCCGTCCTCGGAAAAAAGTGCCAATTTTTTACCTCAAAAAAGCCCATTTTTGAACATTTCAGCCCCTTTCTGGCAACTTTTTTTATTACAGAAAAGCAAAATCTAATTTTTAAATAAAATTTTCACAAAAAATGTTTTAATTAAGAACTTTTTTTGAGATAACCCTGGTGGCACTCTTAGAGCAAAGAAAGTAAATTTTCTGATTTTGCTGGTGTGCTTCAGGGGGCCTCAAGCTCAAAATTTACGAATGTTGAAATAATGAAAAAATGTGTATTCAGTTCCCTACAGTCAGTTTACGGTTCCTGAACCTCACAGTCAATCCCGACACACCTGGGTCTATTTCTGTTCGGGATCGGGATTTCATTTTAACAATGCAGACGGCACGAAGCGATAATTAAGTGATACACAGTACAGTGCTTTTGTAGGAGCAGGGTTGGGCAAAAAAATTTTTTTTTAAAATTTGTTTTTTTTAAAAAAAAGGTTTTCGAAAAAAAAATTTAAAAAAAAAAGAATTTTTTTAAGAGCCTGGCCACGGTAGGATCCTCAGGTCTGGTCCACAAAAATTCCAGCCCCCCTTTTTTATGTTATGGTTGGATTACACTAACATTCATTAAGAAAAACTCCAACATGACCCCCGGCCAAACCCTCTATATTTCGTGGTATATGCCTAAATAGGTGGTCAGGTCGCACATTTTGCAATTTGCGCAGTTTTCGGACTTTTGTCTCATAAGTCAGCCGTGTTTATCGGTATGCCAAAATGCTTTTGCACATGTAATTAGCCAATATTTGAGTCCGTAACACCATGTGACACTCTTTTCCATAGCCCTCCATAATGATGATATTGCTCCAAATAAGCACCGAAACTGGTGCAAAAAGAGACCGCACAAATCACCACATAAAAAAAATCGCACGAAAAGTTTTTCAAAGTGACCTACCCAGTCTTTTTCTACGTAAAAAGTGCTAGTTAGAACCACTTTCCTACCTTCTGCATTTATCAGAAGAAAAAAAGATATGATCAAAAATTCGAAAAAATCGAGCAAAAAAAAACTTCATTTTTGACAAATTTTCAACTGTACCCACTGCTATTCTCTAACGCAATGCCGCACAAACCTGAAACTATGTGAACATATACTCATGACGATTGCGCATTGTATGGTATACAACACAGTGCAACAACTGAACACACGCGACCATCATTAAGCGCAACATTGCACCCGCTTTTCGTGGCTGTTAAAACTTTAATACCCCCAGCCGAAAGTTGGCCGCCCGCAATAATGCTGTAATGACAGCCGATCGCAACCAATTGTTTTGTGCTAATACTTTGAACATTCATGTGCTGTAAACGCATAATAGTTCTACCGTATGTCTTAACACTGCAGCGCACTAAGCTGAAAGGAACCGCGGTCTGGTGCATGCCCGCGCATACGAACGCGCCACAGCGGTTCCATGCGCGCGCGTGTGTGTCGTGTTGCAATGATTGATCTATGTGCCATGTGGTTTTCGTACACGCTGATTTCATTTATGATATTCAAAATATGAAATAAATGCTAGAAAATGCACAAAATAGATATGTGTACATTTATATGTATTCGATCAGAACTGTAATTCATGTAGTTCAGGTGTACATCGAAGCCGAACGTTTATTTTGCTTGCAATATTGTTTTTTTACCAACACATCGAACAAAACATACTGATTTCGATTGTATTGTGTGCAACAAACAACAACGGTCTGGAAAAGCGTTGCGCTAACTCATACGACATGGCTTCAAAGTCGCTTCAAATAGGCCAAAAGTTAGGAAACAGGGGTTATTTTCGGACACGGGGAATCCGCAAATGACTTTAAAATTTTAGTCCGGGCATTTTGGGTCCAAGAAATCCGTCAAAATTGGCTCCAAAATTTAACCACTACGATTTCTTGGACCCAAAATGGGCGGTCTAATAAGTTAAGGTCATTTTCGCATTACCGATGTCCGAAAATCCCGGGTATCCAATTTTTAGCCTATTTGAAGCCTTTTCGTATGAGTTTCTCACAACCTTAACCAGGGTAGCTATTGTTTGTCCACCCCAGACACACATTTGACCGACAAGGCACAGTTGTGCCTGTGCCGATCTATGGTTTTTTCTGACAAAATTTGACCCCACAGGGATGCGGTGGCGTGCTTTGAGATGTTTCAAATACTGACACACGTGCCAGCAGATGTTTCAAAAATGGCAAATCGAAACATTTTTTGGTCAAACAGAGCTTGTGTTGGAAGTGGTTGGGTTGGTTATGATTGGATATGTGGGCGTGGCGGCTTGTCTTTAAAAGTTTCAAAAATGCTTGAAGTGTCCGCTGATGTTTCCAAAGTTGGCTTTTGAAACATTTTTGGTTGAAATTGAGTTTGTGCTGGAAACGGTAGGTTTGGCATCAGATTCGATGTGCGGATGTATGGTGGCTTGCTTTGAGACGTTTCAAAGGTACGCTGCGCGTCCACTGATGTTTCTACTTCCTGTGGGGTCAGATTTTGCCAGAAAAAAACCATAGATCGGCACAGGTCTGATTTTATCTATGCTTTGCGTGTCAGCGCCAACACCAACCAACATTTTGAAGTTTGGTGATCGACGCGCACGATGACAATTTCCAGCTTGTTGCCGCTAATACACGTGTCGATAGGCAGCGATCAGCATGGGTCTCCCAACGTTCCTTGCCGATCAACATTACTGTGGGTTACGGTATTCGGGGGTTGCCTGACAACCTCCCGTAGACTGCCTTTATGTATCCTTATTTATTGCTCGATGGCGCCAAAACATGGAACCGACTCAGAACAACGCGCTATTCCGATCATGGACACGTTCTGCATAATTGAAATGTGATTCCGAACTCCGGCCAATTTTGCGGCGACAGAATCTTTTGATGTTTCACAATAACAGTGAAAATTGTGAACATCGCAAGAAGTCTAATCAATGAGTCCGATCAGCACAAAGAGATCTGGAAAGAATTATTTTAGACTGATTATATAATGAAGAAACCGATTTGTCATTGAGTTGGGCTCATCAGTTGTTGTCGTACGGTATAATTTTGTTTACGGTACCCGGTTAACTGAACAAAATGAGTTTTGAACAGTGGTCCGGTTCCCCGAGTGAAAATGAGTCCGCACCGAATTTTTTAGCTTAAAATTGTTTGAAACATAACAAAATTGAATTACATTTATTGGAAACGAAACGGAACACATGTGTATGAACAGATTATAGGTATTATACCGTACGTTGAATGGTGGGACGTGCAGTCCAACGACCAGCTCATAGGACGCCGGTCGAAGCATTTCGAAGAAAACTTAGGTATGCATATGCATGTCGATTTCTCCTTTTTTGTTTTTAACTGGTTTCGAAACACGTAGAATCGTGACAAGCAGGCGTCTCCTGAGCTGGTGGTTGGACTGGTGGTCCATCCAAATGCTCATGAGACACTTTTTCCGAAACTGGCTTGGCCAGATCCAATAATGTTCCGGTTCCACAAATTTGGAAACGAAAGAAAAAAAAACGCACGTATTTAGTTAGGACACGCTCTCCACCTCGGTGCGTAAATTCCCCTTTGACTCCCAAAACATTTGCGCGTTGAACAACGTTGCTGTTCGCGTAAGCACGCAACAAATTGAGGTCAGCTCGCTGGAACCTGTCATCATCTCTCTTGGCCCGTTCTCGTTCTTTTGTTTTTGAAACACGTGTAACCGGGACATTATTGGATCTGGCCAAGCCAGCTTGAATAAAGTGTTTTATGAACTCGTGGTTGGACCTATACACAACAGATTGTTGCAGGCAAGTCATTGTGGAAAACTAACATGCACTTATAGGCCGGTATATGCACTTTACTGGCATGGGTCGGCTTGGTCAGGTGTGGTCGGGGGTGCAAAATGGGTCGGTGTATATCTTGCGATTTTGTTGTTTCTGTGATTTTGTCCAGCGTTCACACAAACAACGAAATCACAAAATATATGGCCTAACCTATTTTGCACTCCCAACCACACCCGACCAAGCCGACCCGACCTGCCATCGAAGTGCATACCGCATATATGTAAGTGCACAATAGTTTCCCCGCTGGTGCATGAGGCAAATAATGACTTTGCCCGCAGCCATCTATTGTGCACCAATACACTGTACAGTATAATCCGAGGCTGCAACTTTGGGCGAAGCCTGCCTGCTTCCGAGCCACATCAAAGCATCTGACCACCTCTGCACTGTGCACCCGTTGCACCAGGATCAGGCACAGACTATTCAAGACAAGGCTAAGCCAGGTTCCTGCCCAGGAGCACCTTTCCAGATGACTTTTAACACAAATCAGCCTTCTGATATCGGTAGAAGTTTCATCGCAGAATGTTTCACGACAGAAATTCGCACGGGGTACAAAGGATGCGCATGCATACACGTTCAGATAAGAGAATTTTGCTAATGTATATATCGAACACGATGCATTTTTAATTTCGCTCTTATTCTCTTGGATCAAAACACTCCGGTACACTGTACATACGTGTAGCAGCGTCATTGCGTGTTAAATCAACTGGGAGACGTACGCGATGCACGTTAGAACAAACCCGAATCGGCGGAATGGGTTTTCTGAAAGAAAAATAGAAAAAAACAAAAACCTGGCCAGAAATATAAAAAATTCTGAATTTTTAAATCCAAAACCTACGGATGGCGCATTGCCCTACACAGCTGCACTTGTTTCTGGCACACGCATTGAACACCGATTGGCTGTTTCTGAAAGTTTGAATTCGGGCAGTTTTGGTTGTGTTTGTGGGCATGCACACCACACTCTTTTAAAATTGTTTTTTATTTGTAGTCTCTGACTCGATTTTTCTATCGAGGACCGATCCCTCCTAAAAAGAGTGCAGTGGTTCTGTATTCGGAAACGTTTCTGACTAGAGCCCGATGTTCTGTTTGGGTGAAACGTTGCAAATAAAAATCCGATTTTCCATCTTTTACCGAATATAGCTCGAGGTTTTTATGTGGAGAACTGCGCATACTCGAATTCAATCCTGTGGTTGATTTCATGTCATTTCGATTTCATGTCAAACTCGTCGCATTACAAAATGCTATGAAAATTATGCAAATCAATAGGCCAATACGAATGTCGTCGGCACAAGTCTTACAGACGCAATGACGCAGAATCAAATGGAAGTAAGAAATAATGCATTGGGTCAACGACATCAGTATCAGCCGTGCTTACCGACAATTGGCATCAACGCACGCGTTGAACTGCGCATTGGCGCGGCAACTGAAAATCAACCGATCAATCTAAAATCTGATCGTGAAAACGTGCAAATATTATTTTAATATATGCGTACATAAACCGCTACTCTATGAGTAACACGTACCGTAAACAAGCGTCTCAGTACGAACCTTGGATGGGGAAACGGATTGTAGACCACTTGACATTGGTCGTAGCAGGCTTGGTACTGCGGAAACTGCAACGGACGTTGGTAGGTACCGCATCTGAAGGTAACGCACAAATGCGTCAGTACCAAGAGAGATATGAACGTCAAACTGGATTAATGAATCAGATTATTTGTGTTAATTTTTTCGAGAAATCCAACTGGCATGTCACAAGCATAATTTTTGGCTGCGTGAAAGCTTGTTCTCAGACAAACATCATGAGAAACTACGTCTGCGCTGCTCAGAGACATCAGAAGGCTTCAACGGCTCTCTCAGTTCCTTTAGCCGAAGTGTGACATGTTGATATAGTCAAGTTTTGCTGTTGTTTTGCAAAGAAAATACGATTTTTCACGTTCTCTCGCGCAGTGCCACAAGTCAACGATTATGGTTCCCAATCGACGAGGTAACGGTAGTTACCCGAAGTACACCATGGTTGGAAGTTGAAACTAGACGGTGAATGATTGGGTGTCGGTGATATGTGCATGTGAACGACAGTGTGATGGGATGAGATGATTTGGGGGAAAAAATTTTTTTTCTCAGGTGAAACATCACCAGGCTGGATTTAGTGATTTTTCCCTATACCTTGCGTGTTAAAAACGGGGTTTTTGGTGTGAGCGCGTGTGATTGGATTCTGATGATGTTTTGATTGTTTTTGAGAGATAGTCTAGCCGGTACAAAACGCTGAAAATTTTAGCTCGATCCACCCTATAGAAAGGTGTTTTTTGGCCACCCGAAAATCGGCGTGTCCGGCGCTCCCATTTTAGTGTACGGATCACAACTGAGCGAAGGAACCTGAATGGATCCGGGCAAGTCGTCTATCGTTGGGTTCGGCTAGTGGTGGAGGCGTAGTACATCTATGGCGCAAAAAAATAATATCGCTTCTATCGTGAGGAAATGGCCGGTGATGTTTCACCGAATTAGTTGGTGGACTAATGTTTCTGGTTGCTGGTGCGGTCGACTGTGATTGATTTTGGCAGATGTTTTGATTTTTTTAGAGAGTAGGTGTGGAGGTTAACAACGTGTGAAAATTTCAGGTCGGTCCACCGTATGAAAAGGGGTTTTTGGGCCACCCAAAAAGGGGTGAAAGTTGGGTGCGAGGCCAGGTTTGCGTGGGTGGTGTGGTTGAATGTTGATTGTGTTGGGCAATGTTTTGAGTGTTTTTGAGAGTAAGTCTGGAGGTTAACAATGTGTGTAAATTTCAGATTGGTCCACCCTACGAAAAGGGGTTTTTGGGCCACCCAAAAAGGGGTGAAATTTGGGTGCGAGGCCAGGTTTGCGTGGGTGGTGTGGTTGAATGTTGATTGTGTTGGGCAATGTTTTGATTGTTTTAGAGAGTAAGTCTGGAGGTTAACAATGTGTGTAAATTTCAGATTGGTCCACCCTACGAAAAGGGGTTTTTGGGCCACCCAAAAAGGGGTGAAATTTGGGTGCGAGGCCAGGTTTGCGTGGGTGGTGTGGTTGAATGTTGATTGTGTTGGGCAATGTTTTGATTGTTTTTGAGAGTAAGTCTGGAGGTTAACAAGGTGTGAAAATTTGAGATTGGTCCGCCCTATAAAAAGGGGTTTTGGGGCCACCCAAAAATGGGTGAAATTTGGGTGCGAGGACAGGTTTGCGATGGTGGTATGGTTGAATGTTGATTGTGCTGGGCAATGTTTTGAGTGTTTTTGAGAGTAAGTCTGGAGGTTAACAAGGTGTGAAAATTTGAGATTGGTCCACCCTATAAAAAGGGGTTTTTGGGCCACCCAAACATGGGTGAAATTTGGGTGCGAGGCTAGGTTTGGGAGGGTAGTGTGGTTGAATGTTGATTGTGTTGGGCAATGTTTTGAGTGTTTTTGAGAGTAAGTCTGGAGGTTAACAAGGTGTGAAAATTTGAGATTGGTCCGCCCTATAAAAAGGGGTTTTTGGGCCACCCAAAAATGGGTGAAATTTGGGTGCGAGGCTAGGTTTGGGAGGGTAGTGTGGTTGAATGTTGATTGTGTTGGGCAATGTTTTGAGTGTTTTTGAGAGTACGTCTGGAGATTAACAAGGTGTGAAAATTTGAGATTGGTCCGCCCTATAAAAAGGGGTTTTTGGGCCACGCAAAAATGGGTGAAATTTGGGTGTGAGGCCAGGTTTGAGAGGGTAGTATGGTTGAATGTTGATTGTGTTGGGCAATGTTTTGAGTGTTTTTGAGAGTAAGTCTAGAGGTGAACGACGTGTGAAAATTTCAGATTGGTCCACCTTATGAAAAGGGGTTTTTGGGTGGGTTGGGTAACTTTTCTTTGACAAAAAAGGGGTTTGGGCAACGACTGTGTAGAGGTCCGAAAAATGGTGTTGTCTGCAGGCAGTAGTTATACTGCAATGTAGGCCATAAAATTGGCACTTTGTTCGTCTTCGCCGACATTTTGGCTAAAATAGAAATTATATGGAAGTTTGAGCGCGGAGTGAGCGATTTTTGGGATTTTAAGGTCGAAAAATGTGCCCATTTTCACCAGCGGTAGGGTAATTTTAAAAAGTTTTTAGTTCTTGGCCTATATGCTTTTCCGGCGGACTATATGTCAGAGATGACATCATATACATATAATTGTGGACGTCTGCCTGTGCTGACACTCAAGGGCATCGACGGCGACGCAACGCGTCGACGGAGATCGCCTTTGCCCTTTAGTCGAGGGCTAACCTGTGTGTTTTGTGACGTTAATTGCCGGACTAGCCTGTGAATTTTGTGCGGTTAGTTGGTGGATTAACCTACCCAGCATGTGTGTTTTGTGATTAGACATATTAGTCATGTCATGTGTTGACACTCAAGGGCATCGACGGCGACGCAACGCGTCGACGGAGATCGCCTTTGCCCGTTAGTCGGGGGCTAACCTGTGTGTTTTGTGACGTTAATTGTCGGACTAGCCAGTGAATTTTGTGCGGTTAGTTGGTGGATTAACCTATCCAGCCTGTGTGTTTTGTGATTAGACATATTAGTCATGTCATGTGTTGACACTCAAGGGCATCGACGGCGACGCAACGCGTCGACGGAGATCGCCTTTGCCCTTTAGTCGGGGGCTAACCTGTGTGTTTTGTGACGTTAATTGTCGGACTAGCCAGTGAATTTTGTGCGGTTACTTGGTGGATTAACCTACCCAGCATGTGTGTTTTGTGATTAGACATATTAGTCATGTCATGTGTTGACACTCAAGGGCATCGACGGCGACGCAACGCGTCGACGGAGATCGCCTTTGCCCGTTAGTCGGGGGACTAACCTGTGTGTTTTGTGACGTTAATTACCGGACTAGCCTGTGAATTTTGTGCGGTTAGTTGGTGGATTAACCTATCCCAGCCCGTGTGTTTTGTGATTGGACATATTAGTCATGTGTTGAGTGTTTTGAGTGTTTTTGAGAGTAAGTCTGGAGGTTAACAAGGTGTGAAATTTTGAGATTGGTCCGCCCTATAAAAAGGGGTTTTTGGGCCACCCAAAAATGGGTGAAATTTGGGTGTGAGGCCAGGTTTGCGATGGTGGTATGGTTGAATGTTGATTGTGTTGGGCAATGTTTTGAGTGTTTTTGAGAGTGAGTCTGGAGGTTAACAAGGTGTGAAAATTTGAGATTGGTCCGCCCTATAAAAAGGGGCTTTTGGGCCACCCAAAAATGGGTGAAATTTGGGTGTGAGGCCAGGTTTGCGATGGTGGTATGGTTGAATGTTGATTGTGTTGGGCAATGTTTTGAGTGTTTTTGAGAGTAAGTCTAGAGGTGAACGACGTGTGAAAATTTCAG
>JASAMV010004675.1:0-45796 GCA_030248065.1 Rhynchonema sp. JSB1_4
TTCGGGCCGAACAGCTACTTGTTGTTGGACTTTCTCATCCCTATCATTCAAATGCACGATGGCACCAGAGATGGCCAGAAACGCGAGGCGCTCGTTCAGGTTAAAACGTCTCGTTTTCTTTTTTAATTAGGTCACTGTGTAACATTCCGTTATCATGCCCATTGGTGGCATGCTTATTGATAGCAATATTTAAGGTATAGACGTTCAGTATAAAACCCTCCAGCACACACCCCTTTTCAGGAGCTCTGTCGCCTCATCATCCTATTTAATGGTGTGCGGGCCGCGCGTCAGTGGTACGCTATGCACATGAAACAAACAACCGGTGTGCGAATGTTCGACGTGTACGTGAGACGTATGCTGCATAGAGGTGCGTGAAACATTAGCAGCCGCAGAAGAAACTTTGCGGGCAAGCGCAGCGCGGTTGGACACCACGATTTAGAATAGACAGGCAAATTTTGTATGACTTGTATTCCTTGTGATTTGAATTGGAACACTAATTTCGACGAGCGCAAAATTTTTTCTCTGCTTAAAGTGAACATGTTTTAAGCTGGTCAAGTTGGAGCTCCAACTCTATCGCAAAATAACGGTCGGTCAAGCAACATTTGCCAATGCCCACCAGCAGACGCCTGCCCGCAGAGCTGACATCGCTCCTGTCATGATGTCATAAAAACATGTCGAAAATTATTTTTTGAATTTCTGATCTCTCTTCCCTCTCACACCAAATGTTTCAGGTCCAGCAGTTCCCATAACGCCAACAAGCAGTCGCTTACCCTCTCCACCATACGTGCGCGAACACAGCGCCGCTGGTCCAAGAGCTCCCCAAGTCAAACAACAGTCCTTCGGTCAGCAGCAGAATCAAGTGCAACAGCAGTCAGCCGCAGCGCCGCCTTGGCGAACCCAGGGAGTCCCGCTTGGCACTTCGACGTCTGTCAAGCCCTCGGAATCCGGCAGCTCCCTGGCATCGGTCAGTTCCAGCACCAGGTCCGCACCCGAAATCAGTCAACCCACTCCACGTGCTGTGCCGAAAACCAGCTTCAAACAGGAACCGGAGCCCACGGCCGCCCAGAAAGTTGAACAGCCGGAAGTGAAACATCAGCAACCGGCCACCACAGCTCAAACATGCGGACAACCACAAACAGCAACCAGAACCGTTGCTGCTGGGCCAATGAAAGCACAATCACAACCGACGGCCACTCCTCCGCCGAAAAATTGGTGGTTGAAACCAAAGCGACCATTGAAAAGCGCGCCCGAGCCGAAAACGGTTCTGTCACCCAGCCGTGAACCACCTACAAAACAGGTGGTACCGCCCATTTTGGCCCAGAAGGCGCAGGCACAAGTGCCTGTTGCACCCGCTGAATCGGTCAAGAAACGTCCGGGTTTCCTCACGCCCGAGCAGCCAGCCAACCCAACGCCTGGCCTGGATTTGCAGCAGACAAAGTTGAAAAGCACACAACAGCAGGCTCCGGCTCCTGGTTTTACGGCTGCGCCTGTCACTAAAATGGGAACTCCACCTGCTGCAGTCGAACCGCCGAAATCATCGAGCCCTATCAATCAGGCTGCGCCTAAACTGACGCCTGACCGAGCAGCTCCGCTCAACCGACACCGGTTATCGGACAGCCACAAACTCCGATGAAGGCACAAGAGACAGCAGCAGGCAAGCAGCAGCTCAACAGCAATCTTGCTGCAACCGGCCAAGGCTCCGGCATCAACCCCGATGCTTGACCAAAGTGCATTCATGAAACCTGAAAAGTTACCTTCGGTCTTTTCGCTGAATTCAACGCCGAGACGAGCAAAGAAAACACCCTCTCCGCCGAAACAAACGGATTTTCAGGCGTTGCTGAGTCCGGTCGAGAAAAAGGTCAGCACGGGTTTCAAGAAACAGGCTTCTCTCGAAAAGGAGGTTTCAGTTGAGAAGAAAACGCCACCACCCGCTCAACAACAACAACAGCAACAACAACAACAACAACAACAACAACAACATCAACAACAGCAGCAGCAGCGGCAACAGCAGCAGCAACAACAACAACAACAACAACAACAACAACAACAACCACAACAACAACAACCACAACAGGTTGAGAAAAAGGCGGCCGCAGCCACCGTCACGCGAACGTTAATGAAGAATAGCGTCCAAGAAGAGAGCAAAAACAAGAAGAATGACGCTTCACCAAACAAGGCGACCCCGGACCCGGAGCAACAGCCGCAAAAAACGACTGCATTGCAAGAAAAGCCAAAACCAGTCGCCTCCGAACCGGCGCCTGTCCCCAAGGTTGCCAAAATTGAAGAAAAGAAACCCTCTCAGCAGATTCAACCGGCCAAGCCCAAAGACACCGAGCCGCCAACCCCCAGCACGATGAAAGGTGTAGCGACCAAGCCTCCGACATCAACAAGCCCCAGCCGAATTCCGGAGTCATCCAAACCCTCGGTTCAGACCAGGATCCAGGTTCAGCAACCGCCTAGTCGTGCTGAGACCAGGACCCCTTCAAGCAACACAGCCATGGCGAATGGTCAAGCGACAATTATGGCCGAAGTCATGGACAATTCCAAACCTGTGAACAGGCCATCGACCAATTTGACCCTGAAATCGCAAGCACAAAAGCAACCTGTGCACTTGCTAAAGGATCCAGCAGCTGCTGAACAATTCGTGGATCTGGGTGACAAAGCTCTCGAGAAACAGGATTTCAAGGTAGTAGGAATGCTTCAGTTTCCATAAAAAATTATAGTTAAAAAACAAAACCAAGATAAATTTATATTATTTCCCTGATGTTTCAAGGAAGCCGCGTCGGCCTACTCCAAGGCCATCTGTACAGCACCCGACAACAGCCCACAACTGGCTGCTGCTTTGGCTCAACGTGCGCTCATATCCTATTTCGCCGAGGAATGGTTGTCCTGCCACAGGTTAGAAGAACAATGGCACCTCCCTGGCCAAGAAGATCTGATCCGTTGTCTGTTTACAAGCTTTCGCCTTTTCACTTCAGGGACATTGAAAGAGCCCTGGCCATTCTCGGCGCTGAACATCATTCGCACGTGCCCCAATGGGTCGAGATGGAGAGGGAGGTGAAGGAGCGAGCACAGAAAATGCATGAGAAACAGGTTGTCAGATGGACAATTCGTTGGCCTTTTCGTGTTTTGTTTGCAGAATACATATTTTATTGCAGTATTTTCACAAAGGTGCGCATTTTAAGATCATGGCGTTAAGATTTGTTCACAACCGAGAATGGAAATCTCAAAGCTACTGAAAAAATGTTTTCAACCTTTCATGAATATGAGAAGCGTTCAAACCGTTTTTAATGCATGACACCCATACCCCGTTACGCGTAAGAAATTTAAATAACTGACCAAAAAATCATATCAAGAGTAATAAGTATTCCAACGATCACGCCAACATTTTGTTGTTTCCAGATCCCCTTTCCCGAACAAAACCTACACGAATTCCTTCATCCCCGAATTCCCATGATGTCCTCATCGATCAATATTGAGTACGAAAAAGGGACCAAGGCCAGAAAACTGGTCGCCGCACGGAGCATACCGAAAGGTATAACTGTCTTATTATGCGCTAATTTTTCATCTCTCAGTATTTTTAATTCAATTTTTTTAAAGATAAAAATTTCTAAATTTCAGGAGCGCTACTAATCCGCGAGTACCCGTACGTCTGGACCATTGACCAACAATATTCCCTGTATCTGTGCCAATATTGTGCCAAGCCATTGCCCCTTGACTGGTTGCCCTGCACCCAGTGCTCTAATACCCATGTTCGATTCTGCTCCGATACTTGCAGGTGAGTAGTATATACCGTATGTAGGTTTAGCTCTGTGAAACCCAAGGATAAAGAACTTTATGAAAAATGTCACGAAAAATGCCAGATCATTTTTTTCAGATCGTATGCGTGGGAAGAATTCCACAAAATGGAATGCACAGGACGAGGCGGCCTAAATAGTGAAGCAGAGGTGCGAGTGCCCGGGGGTGCCTTTCTGAAGTTTCAGGATCAGAAACTGGTAATAATTCAACATTCCCTATTTCAGGCCCCGATTCACCCGTTGTTCGAGGCCAACCCAGGCCTGGACCGTATGTCCCGTCGTATCCTAGTCCATTTGCATCCGTTGGACGTGCAACGCTGGGCCACGCAACTTGACTGCATCAATGTCAAGTGGGGATCGGGGCCGCGGGACAAATACGGCGCCAATTTGCGCACTGTCATGAGTCTACAGGTGCGATGCAGACGAATCAATTAGTGATTTTATCAATCAATAAATAATTCAATATCTGTTCAGAACTATTTCGACGCCGATGTCGACTGGGGCCAAGAGCGGCCCCTGCCGGTGCTCGAAAAACTGTACCCACAGGAAGCGATGAATGACCCGAAATATTTGAATCAAACCATCATTCTGTTGAGACAATTGCGACTGAGAATGATCGCCAACACCTGTGCGCTGCAGGTTTGTAGGGATTCGATTAGTTTTGATGAATATACAATCCAATACAATATGAACAAAATTCAGATGTGAAAAATGTACTGTTTTCAGATCAGCACCCGCAACGATACGTACCACATGTTTGAGCCGAAAGGCAACGCTCTGTATGTGATATCGGCCCTGATCAACCATTCGTGTCTGCCGAACATCCGACGGCACTTCAACGGCAATGTGCTAGAAGTGCGAGCCACTAGAGACATTGAGGTGCGTTTATCTTAAAAAAAATTTTAAAACTTATTTTTATTTTTTGGAAGTAATTAATGCAATCTGTGTACACATCGACTTCAGTGAGCATTTATCGACACCTTTGAGAAAGTTTCGAAACATTCTTGCTTTTCGCAGTGTGCTTGCAGTCATACCAACGCTGTCGCGTGATGCCCACAGTACTTATCAAACATTTGAAACATTTTTTTCGTTCGATGACTCTCATTGAACATAAACTTGTTGTGCACAGGCGGGCGAAGAGTTATGCGTGTCGTATGGTGCCCTATTTGGTCGAATGCCTCGTTTCGATCGTCAGATGATGTGCCAGGAAATGTACGGGTTTACGTGCACATGCATGGCGTGCACTGACAAGGACTTCATGGTGCTCGAGAGAGACATGTTTGCACAACCGGGACAGGTTGGCTTGGTGGTGTTGGTCATGCATTTTTGTGGTGACGCACACTATTGATTGGCAAGATAATAGCAGAAACTACTCACAAACGGTCGCATAGCGAGCACCAGTAGGGGTAGGGTATTAAACTTATGCAAGAATGAACCTTAACCTAACCAAAATACAGACCTTCACACACAAGCCAAAGTCTAAATCAGCTGGGTAGGAGTTGCTTGAGCTCCCAGTTGTAAATGACGTTCAATTTGCCTTTGGGAAGTATGAACCTGACCATGAAACGCGTTATCTAAGCCAACTTTATCTGCTGATGTTTCACGGCGCAAAGTTTCAAATAGTCTCCATGTGATTAACATCCCAATCCTACCACCTGATGTTTCACAGCCCAACTACGCCAACAGCATCGCGCACATGACCGAGCGTTTGGCGGACGCCGAGAATCTGATCAAACGCGACAAGAAACGCGCCATCAAAATCATTGACGATGTTTTGACGCTGGCGCACGAGTACTTCGGGCCGGAGAACTATCTGCTGTTGGACTTTCTGATCCCGATTGTTGAGATGCTGGACTCGGCGGGGGAGCGGGACCGGCGAAACGAACAAGTAATAGAATTGTGTCGTCTCTTGATCATATTCTACGGGGCACAGTCGGCCAAAGAGTGGTTCGGTTGGCATATGAAGTCCTTGGACCCTCATCTGTTCGACACCTGTCTCAAAGGATTCATAAAGCCGTCGTCTGATATGGCAATGCAGTTGAGTCATTGCAGACAGGAATAAAAGTTTCGTTTTTTTTTTGGTTTTTTTTGTCATAAACGTTATGACAACTTGTTGGCTAATATTCAAGCATGCTATGCTATGCTGGCTGATGCTTTTAAATTGTTTTTATGTGATTTTTTAGTTCATGTCAAGAAATATATAATGAGGTACTGTGATTCTATTCTTTAGTTTCTAGTCTTCGTTTTCATACCAACTGAATTTTACGCTTTTGATTTTTAGGTATACAATGATCACCTATCATCCATTTTTCGGATTGTTCTTACATGTAACATGTTTTTTGTCTATGCCTTTTCCTTGTTACTTGTTTGTTTGTCTGACATTTTTGTCCATTTTGTCCTCCCAGTTCTTTTGCGCGTTCACGCTTGCGCTGCTTGTATACATTATACCTTTTTATTTTTAATCTGACATTTTGGTTTTATCCTGTTTACTTGCCATAACTGTACATAAATTTATGACACACGTGTGATAATTGACGAAAGTAAATCATGTTTTGAGCAAATGCGGAATGATGTCGAGTCTCACATGACAGAATTTTTGACGAAAAAAATGAAAAAGGCTGGTAGCATAGCCATAAATGCCGATTTCGGATGACAGTTGATTGAAATAATGGTGGACAGAAACTTGAGGTACGACGACGACGAGGTACGAAGTACGACACTGCCTTAATGCCTGATCATGCAAGGTAACTGACATCGATATCGAATTGCAAATTTTTGGTCAATTGTCGCCCGAACGATTCGACCAACTTCGGTCCGTCGTCGGGATCATGTGTAGCTTCGACATGCGATCCTTCTGGCAACAGCCTGCAAATGGGCCATGGTGAGCCTCACGCCTCATTGCGCATTCTCAAACGAGAAGAGCACAATCATTTCAAGATTTCGGTTGTTTCTGTCATCATATAATCTGCTCAAAAGATAAAACGTGCCTGCCTGTGACGTCAAAAATTCCATGCTCCCGACCCAGGCCAATTCCTGTGCCCTCTGCTGACCAAACTTGGCGAGTACTGAAACATCACATTGAAATCGGTGAACCAAGCGGACACTCCCATCAACCCAGATGTCTTTGCGCTGGCATTTGTGCCGTTTTCGAATGCCGATCAACCTCGGGGCTCAAGCGTGAAAATCGATTAGCGAAGTGCGGCAAGACAGAGTGAAGGTGATGCGTATGTAGTCCTTTCTTGTGTTTTATGATGTTGTATTGAACAACATTGAAACATTATCCATTCTTATAGTCTACCTTTTAAACAGAATCTCCATGTCGACTTCCAACTGCCGATAGTCACAAGGCAAGATCGAGTTCAACTCGAAATCGGACGTCATTCGAAGTTGGTGGTTGAATGGGACCGATACTGGCCGAGGTCAACACCACGACTGCGGCGGTGCTTTGGACTGGGTGGACGAACAGGACATTAAAACAGACCAGCAACATTGCAAATCGTCGAACGAGCGCTTTATTGCGAGTGAAACATCACCTAGCGAACGCAATGCCATCGCGCGCTGGTGACTGACCGCACGAGACTTCGTGTGCCAGTGAGCGACACAGATATCCGAGGTACAGCCAGGGTTGGGCAAAAAAAAAACGACGGCGTTTTTTCTTAAAAAAAACGACGTTTTTTTTAAAAAAAAACGCCTGGGTCGTTTTTCGTTTTTTTTAAATCCTGAATTTCCTTGATTTTCCCTGATTTTTCAGGGAAAGTACCCTGATCATCAAGGAAAATCAATTTTTTGTCCCATTTTTTTCAAAAAATTTTCGACCAACTTTTACTTTGTCGAGATACGTCGATATACGGAGTTTGATTTTCAATGATGACCCCAGCCAAAGTTGGTCCCATGATGCGGGTCTGCTATGGGATCTTAAGAACTCGCTAGAAAAGGGTTGAAACCCGTTTATTTTGCCTCAGAACACATAGAATTACTTCATTTAACCACGTTTTCTTCCCAACATGAGCGTTTTCCAATTTTTTTGGTGGCATATTTTGGTCATCTGGGCGTTTTAAAAAAAACGTTTTTTTTTAAAAAAAACGTTTTTTTTTAAAAAAAACGATTTTTCGGAAAAAAACGTTTTTTGCCCAACCCTGGGTACAGCTAGCATTGGGACATGGACGGACGAGGAATGGAAAGAGAGTACCCGAGCGATGAGTGCCCGGTACGAGAAAGATGAGGCTGAGCGGCGCCCAAATGGAACGGGCAATGCCGCGAATTTGTAAAATCGTTATGCAGCAAACCCTGAAGAAGGCCACTTTTGATTGAAGGACCTTCAAGCAAATCTTATCGAATGTCATCGTCATATCGTTTTTGTTTGCTTTTTTAAACACGTGTATATCGTTCAATTTTCAACTCTTTTGTGTGAGTTCAAATTTACTGTTACATTTTGGCCGCGTCAACCAAGTATACCGTAGGTAACTGGGCCACTTTTGTTTTATACCAAGCTAACAACTGTTTTCCAATCTATTGGTTGTTGTTCGTACTGAACAATTTAAAAAAGATATGATCAATCAACATTCTGTTGCGATCTTAAAAAAGCACACGATGTGAGCACACGATGTGTGTGTGTGTGTGTGTGTGTGTGTGTGTGTGTGTGTGTGTGTGTGTGTGTGTGTGTGTGTGTGTGTGTGTGTGTGTGTGTGTGTGTGTGTGTGTGTGTGTGTGTGTGTGTGTGTGTGTGTGTGTGTGTGTGTGTGTGTGTGTGTGTGTGTGTGTGTGTGTGTGTGTGTGTGTGTGTGTGTGTGTGTGTGTGTGTGTGTGTGTGTGTGTGTGTGTGTGTGTGTGCACGCTTGGTCGATTTAGGGACATTATTATTCATTGGCCAAGGTATGTAACACGATCGGGTGCACACACGCATGCTATATTATGTTACCCGCACAGGCACTTCACCTTGAGTTCGGCACAATGCTAACCCAAGGTGAGTATCCGGATCCAGGAGAACTACAGGGGGCCACCCCCCCCCCCGTTTGGTCAAGGTGGGCCTGAAGGAGGCATCATTTTGGAAAGAAGAAGGAAAAAGGACCCCTTAAATCGCTGGATTTTCACCCCAACGTTTTCAAAAATTTAAAAATTGCGCTCTGCGCGTGCAAAAAGTTCAGAAATTTCCTGCAGACCGTTGCGCGTGCATGGTCACATTTTGTGTGATACTCTGATTAAAATCGCCTTACTCTGAAGAACAAGCACTAAAAAATAATGAGTTTTCAAAAATGGACAAGTAGGTATTAGATAAAAATGACTTTGATTTGGCCCCTCCCTTGGCCGATGGCTGGATCTGCCACTGACTATCCACAAAAACACACAGCGGGATGCACCTTGATTTTGGTTCCCTCACCTCGCATGACTGGTGGACGAAACAAAATGATTTTGTGCCGTTGCTGTGCTGTATTTTTTTCGACCAAAAATGCAATACATTTTTCAAAATAATGCATGCTTTTCTTTGTTGCTAATCATTTGGACGGAGTCTTTCCTCTGTGCTTGGGCTGGATTTCGTTTAATTTCACTTGTTCACCTGCCTCCTTTTCTTGCACCATCAAACATAAATGCAAATGCAGAATACTTTTCGATACTTTGATGTTTATATGACATTAGCATACGTTTAGTTTCGGCTCACAACAACATCAAGCGCGCACGCGAGCAACCATTCAGCCTCAAAGTTACCATGTCCCAACTACAATCCACCATTCCGCTTCCGTTCTGGCGCTACATCAAATCTGGGTGTTCGTTGGCCGAGACTGTGTTTCCTTGGATAACAGCTTTCAGAGACAGGTGATAATTTTAATTGTACTGTATAAGTTAATTTTTATTACAGTTATTTTCTTATGTTGTATAGCTTGTTCGGGACCTGCATGTTCCGGTGTGACTTAGTCATTGTGCTGTTCCAGTGCTTGGTGGTGATCAAAAGTGTCGATTTCGGTTATCAGTACCAACCACGGTCATTCAGATCGAACTCAAGCTAAATCCGTGTGCTGATTAAAACATCACAAATTTTTCGCGCAGAATCGCGCTCACAGCTGTCTGTCGTCAATTCAGCGAACAAATGCAGCACGTCGTTTGGAATCGATTCGACACGCTGCATCTGACAACATCCGATCCTGAAACATCAGCGAAAGGATGGCTGACGTTCAGCGAAACTGGTGTCATGGCCGTACATGTCGTGCGCCCGACGTCGGTATTGGTTTTTTTTCCTATGTATTTTATTCTTTTTTACTTGAGGGATCGGGTACTTCTTCCAAACTATGCCACTTCACAGCCGTTATCATGCTTACAGTAACTTATCCATGATTTTCTTATACAACGACAATTTCGGCAAGTGGTTCTTTTTGGTGAGCAAGCCTGAACCGCGCTCTCGCACGGGGCGGCCCTCGGCTATATTGGATCGTACTGATGATGAGCTGGTGCACCGGCCATCTGCGAAAGCAGACTGAAACAGAACATGCATTTTTCAAACAACAGAGTCTACTTGTGTGTCAGGACATAAAGCAAAGAATCACTGATGTTAATTTATTTCCAGGTGCACGTTTGGCAGACAGAAACTAAATCAAGAATTCACACGCCTGAACTTCGAAACACGCACGCTACCCTTCCTGTTGAGTTTGAGCGACAAAGTGCGCCACTTGCAAATCGATTGTGGCGCGATCAATGAGGAAAATCAGGGATTTGATCTGCTGCAAATCTTGATCGACCAGCTGCTGCCAACATTGTGCAATCTGCAAAGCGTCAAGCTGAACTTCGGCTTCTACTATTGCGCCTCAAATTATCCGAAACATCTTAGTATGTCAGAAAAATAATCTTCTTGTACACTGCTGGTCAAGTAAACGTAAAAGTCACTGTAGATTTTTACAACAATAATGTGCTTCGGTTTTCCGTCCCAGAAAGGGCTTCATTTTTTGCAGACGCGACAACCATGGCCGCAATCTTGAATAACACAATGAAGAAGGCTGATTGTCGACTTGAACTGTACCTCGACTGCCGTCACACGTACTGGTCTGGCCTTGAAAGTCTCATCGCTGCACACATACAGCAATACACGTCGAAAATTGAGGTTTCTTAATTGACTGACTATCGGTTTGATTAGTTTTTTTTAACCATCTAGGTTCGAACTTGAAACAAAACACTCGAGTTGGGCACAGTTTTGTTCTAACACACACAACCGCTTGTATGTACGATACGGGTGACAGGAAATCAATAATTCCTGTTTCGGTCAATCCTAAAGTCATCAACTCTCGTCGTCGGAGCTGGCGACCTGAGTTCCCGACAGTGTACACGCCACAAGCCCATAAGAATGACATTCCAGGAATTCGACATCAAATTCGAATTCCGCGGTGACCGTTACTACCGTGAACCCATTCAACCAGTGATGGAATTGCTCTTTGCGAATCCACCGATCGCTTTGCGCAGCATCACGTGTGTTGTTGAGGACAGGGAGCAGTGGCGGAGACAACGGACATTGTTGAATGTGAATCCAGAAGGTGATTCATCGTTTCTAAAGTTTTGAGAAAATTGGAATGTATAGTAAATTTCTTGATCCACGCACCCAAGTTTTAATCATTGCACAGATCGAGGCCCGGCAGGCAAGCACCACGCTCGTATACGTACCTACTCTATTGGGGACAAAATTCAGCACCGATCGAATAAATTACAGTGTTGCAGCTCTGGAACATCTATCGCTGGTCATTCTGTGTGACATCGATGTTGTTCGCCACATTTTCGGTGAATTGTCTCCAGAACGATTTGACAAGCTTCGAGTGGTCGAGATTATGTCCTGCTTTTTGGATTGGCATCGACCTCATGTTACAACTGACGTTGTGCGAGCAGAGCTCAGGGACAGACATGGTCAGAATATCGGGATGTTTATTTATTGGAACTGATGGGAACAATTGCGATCTCTCTGTAGCAGCCATGAAACGATCAAGCGTCAATTCCAAAGTCCAGACCCAGGCGCATTCCTGTGCGCTTTGCTGAGCCGACTCGGTGAGTACCCAAGTGTGCGAAACATCACATTGAAATCGGTGAACGAGGCAGACACTGCAATTAGTCCAGACGCGTTTGCACGGACATTTCGGCCATTATTTTCAAATCCTCGGGGAGCTAACGTCACCATCGATCTGTATGTTGGACGATTGCGATGGGGTGTGAGTGCGAGCGATTATGTTTTTCTTTCACTTTTTTCTTCCCAAGAAAAACGAGTTCCCTGATGTTTCATCAACTTCAGAACACAACATCCAACCTGTTGACCGAGCTGCGCACCAGGATCGAACGGCACTTGGATGTGCGTGACGTCATGGTGGTCGATGAGCTGGTGCCGATCGGCATTGAGGTCGATGATCGTGATCAATGGTGGGGTTTAAATGACGAACAATGGCAGGACAGACAACAGGTGTGCATTTTTCACATCGTTTACTTCACGCTAAAACATCTTATTATGCGATATTCCATATTCTAGCTTCGAAACTTTTGAACAGAATCTCCGCATCGAATTCCAACTGGCGAGAATCGCGCGCAGAATTGCGTTCAACTCAAAGTCGGACATCATTCGCAGCTGGTGGTCGGATGGGACCGATTTGGATCAGTACGAGCACGACTACTGCGGTGAGGCTGACCCGGATTTCGTTCGGAAATTCGGAAGAAGACACGAGCAAAAGCAACGTTGCAAATCACTGAATGATCTCTCGTTGGCCGGCCGTGAAACATCAACCAATGACCGACAAGTCACATCGCGCGCCAGCGACAGACCGAGTGAGACTGTGTGTGCCGCCGAACGACAAACACAATCGTCATGGTGGAGCCAGCAGTGGCACACCGACGATGAAGAACTACCACCACATGAAATGGCCGTTGACGTTGGCTCAGATACGGGGGCTTCAGATGAGGCTCCTCCACCGGAACACTGACCGGCTTTGAGTTATTGTGTTTTTGCTTTTTATAGTGGCATCTGTGTGTTTTGCATGGTTGATTTGAACATTGTTGTAGAATTTCTCGTGTCGTTCAATTTTGATTACTGTACGTGCCGACTGCGACCACCGTGATTGCTGCTCGGCTTTGTGTCATTTTCTTCATGAACTTTTTTCAACTGTATGTTTTTGGATCTGAAAAGTCAGCAGCGTGTGTGATGTGATTCTTGTGGGACACAAGTTGTAACTGCATGCCTGATAACGAAATTTGTTCATTCGGGCACTCAATGGAGCAGGTCACACTGATCATACGCTGCCGATTATCGTTTCTGTTGCTCGTTCTTTTCAATATTTGTTGCACGTTTCCAATATGTTTCGGGATCATGAACGTTTCGCGTTTTGCTCCTTGCTTGTGTGACGTTTGTGCCAGTATACTACACGACAGACGACACATCGCGAACCCGTGAATGAATAAAAAAGCTCAATCAATGAATTTGACGAAACGAGGCACATTTTGGCGCAGAATCGTCCCGAAAATTCGATACAAGCCGTGCAATACACGCACCCTGTTTTATCCAAACACAACGTTCAACTTGGCGCTGTCATGCAAACTCCGCCCACTGAAGAATGGTTATTGTCTACACTAAGCGGTTCGAAAGTTCCTGTTCCACCCAAAACGTCACAGCCACCAGTTCCGCACGATCTTTTGGTCAAACGAACTTGAAAACATTCACTTGAACAATGAACTTTTTGGCGAAATTGCTGAGTCAGAGACCTTAGCAACCAAGCCTTCGAGAAATTTCCAGAAGTCCATTACTAAGCCCCTTGGTCAATGCTGATTGGCCGTTGCCTAGTCTCCCAGCCAATCAGCGCGCATGGAATGTTCCAGAAGGATTTGGAAGAATTTAGAAATTTTGCTCGAAAACTGGCGGTGATTTCATTCTTTCAAGTCAAATCGACAAGTTTAGGCAATTTATAGGATTTAATTGAATTGTGAATCGTTTAATTATTTGCGTGATAGTATTTGTGATATAAAATCAGCAATTTTCGCTTGAAAACGTGAGTGAATTTTCGATAAATTTTTGCTTTTTTAAACTCATTTTTGTAATCTTATAAAGAACACATTTTCAGCCAATCAACCACCGAAATGTCGGACAACCAAGAGCAAGAGAATGGCGAGACATTCGCCTTCCAAGCCGAGATCGCGCAGTTGATGTCGCTCATCATCAACACGTTCTACAGCAACAAGGAAATTTTCCTGCGCGAATTGATCTCGAACTCCAGCGATGTGCGTGTTGTTCGATTATTTTTATTGTTTTTCAATTCTAAATTTTGGATTATGTATGCTTGTTAAACTTCGTCGCTTATTTCAGGCGCTCGATAAGATCCGCTACGAATCGCTGACCGATCCGGCGCAGCTCGAGACCGGCCGCGATTTGTTCATCAAAATCGTGCCAAACAAGAATGAGAAGACGCTCACCATCATGGACACCGGCATCGGCATGACCAAGGCCGATTTGATCAACAATTTGGGCACGATCGCTCGATCGGGCACGAAGGCGTTCATGGAGGCGCTGCAGGTTTGTGGTCACCGGCGAACTGACGGGAGAGAGAGTGTGTGTGTCCAGTGTTGTTCCTGGGGGGGGGGAGGGGGGGTCCCCCCCTAAGGTACACTAACCGCCGCGACCAAGGTACACTAGTACACTAACCGCCGCGCCAGGTACACTAACCGCCTCAATTTTTGCCTAAAATCGGCGTTTTTAGGCCTAAAATGGGCATTTTTAGGCCTAAAGTGGGTGATTTTTAGGTCAATGCAGTGCTGTGGCTGGGGGGGGGTGGGGGGGGTGCCCCCCCCCCGTACCCGACGCCAACACAAACCGCCACACCATTTACATTTAAATAAATATTAAAGGGGTAAAAATCGGTCTCCCCCCCCCAGACCTCCCCCCCCCCCCAGAACCACCCGCCGCACGGAAAAAAGGGGTAGGTACACTAACCGCCGCGCCGGACCAGGAACTACACTGTGTGTGTCTGTGTGCAAAATGTGGCAAGTCGAAATTAAATGATATGAAACAGCGGAACACAAACATAAGAAGCGTAAGAAAAATCTCGTCGAAAACTATACGCCGTGCACGCCATGCCATGGCCAGAAGTGGACATCACCTTTTGTCAGGCACTCCCGGAATATACGGGTTATCCCGAATTATCCTAGACAGATAACTTGGTTTTTGGGGTATAGATTTTTTCGGCAGCCATACATGATATGATAACCGACCCAAGTTTCGCGTTATTACCCCATACCAGTGCTGTGGCTACTTTGGCGGGGCGGGTAGGGTACATAGGTGGAAAAAATCGGGGCGGGTAGGGGGTAGTGTACCTGGGATTTTGGGGGGGGGGGGAATCCGGTTTGGGGGGGGGGGGGGGGGGGAGATTTTTCGGCGCGGGTAGGGTACAACACTAAAGTTTTTTCGGGTGCCTGTTTTTCTGTACTAAAAAGTGCATATATCGCGCGCAGCGCGAGATTTTTTTGCACTTTTTAGGGTTTTCGGTCGAAATGTGGGCATTTTTTGACCGAAAAATGGGAATTTTCGGGTTAAAATTCGGGGCGGGTTGGGTACCAGAGCGGGGCCGGTAGCGGGGTAGGGTACCAGAGCGGGGCGGTAGGGGGTAGCGAACGTACCAGGCCGGGGCGGGTAGGGTACCATTGGGGGGACCCCCCACCCCAGCCACAGCACTGCCCCATACCCCAACTACCGTAAAAACCTGAATGCAAGGGGGCTCTATTAATTCTCTGAGCCCATTTTGGGGGCTCTATTAATTCACTGACCGCACCGCAGTGTAGTTCCTGGGGGACCCCCCTCGGGTACGCTATCTCCCCCGCCCCTCAGGTGGTACACTATCCCCCTATCTCCCCCTCCGGGTACACTATATCTCCCCCAATTTTTGCCTAAAATGCGTATTTTTAGGCCAAAAATGTGTGATTTTTAGGTCAATGTTGTCAAAAGTCGCCAAAATACCCTTTTTATGAAGATTTTTTCCAAAAAGGGGTAAAAATCGGTCAAATTTTCTACCTCAAAGTAACTTTCCTGAATTTGGGTCTCTCCCCCTTCCCCCCCGTGGCGTGGGTACACTATCTCCCCCTCCGAAAAAAACGGGGGGTCCGCTATCTCCCCCTCCGACGGACCAGGAACTACACTGCTGACCCAAATCTGAAAAATTGCTCCCAGAAATACCCCTAAAAACCCCTAAAGTGGGTTTGAAAGGATTTTTTCGCTTGTGTACGGTACATCACTGTTAGCTGGTGTTGGTGGGGCCTCCATCTCCTTGATAATTCAGGCCGGTGCCGACATTTCGATGATCGGTCAGTTCGGCGTCGGTTTCTATTCGGCGTATCTCGTCGCCGACAAAGTGACGGTCACATCGAAACACAACGACGACGATTCGTATCAATGGGAGTCGAGCGCCGGCGGATCATTCACCATCAAGCCGTACACCGGTTGGCTTCGTTTTCATTAAAATGTTGTAATTATTTGCCGTGGATAAACACGTTTGAAGCGCGTTTGGCATGATGAGATTAGCCTTGGACTAGAGTCTCTGATGCAGCATTGATGCATAACAATTTACAGGCTCTGACCAAATGCGCGCTCCATTTATAGATCTATGCTGCTTGTAAATTTCACAAATAGACAATCTCATTGGTTTTGCAGACCCCGAGCTAACGCGCGGCACCAAGATCACGTTGCATCTGAAGGAGGACCAGATGGAGTACATCGAGGAGCGTCGCATCAAAGAGGTCTACACACCGCAATCAATTTTCTCTTTATTTTCATTTCTGCCTATTAGCCTAGAGTGTCTCTTAGTTTTTATTTAATATTTGACAGGTTGTCAAGAAACACTCGCAATTCATCGGCTACCCGATCCGTTTGTTGTTGGAGCGCGAACGTGACAAGGAGGTGTCGGATGATGAGGATGAGGCGGAGGAGAAGAAGGATGAGGAGAAAAAAGGTAGAGAATCGATATTAAAATGCGTGCTTGTTGAATTTGAATGTTGCGTCCTCGGTACTCAAAAGTAAAAAGGCAAACTGCGCCAACACGATTTTGGCGGTGGTGTGCTTGCGAAACGTAAAGAAAGAATATGCTCACGCGCCATTTTGTGTTCTACAGCGTGTAACATTTCCCACATCAGCGGCCACGTCGGAATGTTTCACTAATCTGCCACCTCAGAAATCGGGCTCGTGTTGGCGTAGTGTTATAGTCTTTCCGTTTTATAACAGTCCAGAGGCGGTATACAGAAAATGTTTCAAAGCCTTGAAAACAGCAGTCATCGTCGTGGAAAAAACAAACAAACACAAAAAAAAAAAAAAAAAAAGAAAAAAAAAAAAAAAAAAAAAAAAAAAAAAAAGAAAAACCATGATAACCAACAGGTCGACAATGTGGCTCGAAACATGCGTGCTTGATGGCTGCTGTTGCGATGAAGCATTTGCTGTATACTTTGTTTGGACCGAGAGTAAAATGAAACACTATACTATATTCTCAAAATGTGAAACAGCGATGATTAGTCAATGCTGACGTCAATGCTGATTTGTAAAATGAAACGCCCAAAACATTCTTATTCCGACTGGTTGTTCAAAATGTTTTGTCAAATTTTGCAATGATGCACACTGTGTCCAGCGAGTCTGAATGTTGTGTGTTTGTGTGTCCGGCTGGCGCCTGCACAAGGCAACTGAACCCACCGGCCCCGTTTATGGACACCGCACAGTCGATGACGTATAGTTTGGGCTGGATATGTCTGAGCAAAACGTAATGTGAAGAAAAAGGAACCGATATAATTTTATCTTTCATTGTATCGAAGATTTTCTCTTAATTTGTTCCAGATGAAGATAAGGACATGCCCAAGTTGGAGGACGTTGGTGAGGACGAGGAGGAGGACAAGCCGAAAGATGGCGACAAGAAAAAGAAGAAGAAGATCAAGGTACTTTTATTGTGTGTAGTCTTGTGTTTTGAAGAGACCGGAATTGATATTGGTCGCACAATGACTATATGAGAATCCATCCCCATATTTTTCCTACATCGGCAAGGAGGGTTTCTGGCGATTTTTTCAAATTGAAAGAGGTTTTGACAAGGAGTTATTTTCTCTTTCTTTTCCCGCTTTATTTATCGGGAGTGATCAACATGTGTGTGCTGTAATCGATTTCACACACAAAGCGTGTAATACGTGGCTACAGTAACCCGAGCCCGAACCATTTCGGTTGCGTAGAATTCAGGGTGAAACTTCTGTACACGTGTGTTTCTCATTCTTCTCACTGATAAGCATGCAATGTTCTTGTCAAAACCTGGTCCAATTTGAAAAAAAATGTCAAATATCCGCCTTTTCAATGCAGGAAAATTAGGGGGATGGATTCTCATATAGTCATTGTGCGACCAATATCAATGTAACTCTAACGCACAATTCTTGGACGTATTTTGCAAAACATTTTGCACCTCTCAGTCCTGTTTTGCGTTTGCGAACAGGCAACCTTTTTTACACACGTGCCTGATGTAAAAGGAAACTGCAATCGACACGATGGCACGCACATCGATCTGCGTGTGTCAACACGTGTGATCTGTGCGTGTCAGCACCAAATACCACAATGTGTGCTTTGTGATGTTTCACATATTGTGCGTGCCGTGTCGCAGAGCATGGTGCGTTTGTGTGGCTCGCACGCCAAGTGTGTTGCCCGAACGCTACCAGCGCATATTCCTGTTACTCGATGCAGCGTCACTATGTGGCGGGGACCATTGGGTAATGCCATGCGGTGGACATGAGCAAATTTTGAAGAAAAATGGACGAAACCGGCTAAAATACACAACAGAAAATATTTGGAAAAGCGATATTACAGGAGAAATACCTCGATGACGAAGAGCTGAACAAGACGAAGCCCATCTGGACGCGTAATCCCGACGACATCTCCAACGAGGAGTACGCCGAGTTCTACAAGTCGTTGTCGAATGACTGGGAGGATCACCTCGCCGTCAAGCACTTCTCGGTTGAGGGACAGCTGGAATTCCGGTTGGTATGCGTTTTTGGATGTTTTTATTTTGTGTTTTTTGTGGGCAATCGCGGTATCAGCTCGAGTGTAACGCTGTTTCCTGTTACAGGCTACCCGGAACATTTTCACGTTTGATTTTTTTGATCTCTCAACATATCCATTTGAATTTCAGCGCCCTGCTCTTCGTGCCTCAACGCGCGCCATTCGATCTGTTCGAAAATCGCAAATCCAAAAATTCCATCAAGCTCTACGTGCGTCGCGTGTTCATTATGGAGAATTGCGAGGAGCTCATGCCCGAATATCTGAATTTCATCAAGGTTATCTTATTTTTTAGGTCTTTTGCGCAATTTCGTATCGTCAAATGTTAATTTTTTCCTTTCTCGTTCAGGGCGTGGTCGACAGCGAGGATCTGCCGCTGAACATCAGCCGTGAAATGTTGCAACAGTCGAAAATTCTCAAGGTCATTCGCAAGAATCTCGTGAAGAAATGCATGGAGCTGTTTGAGGAGATCTCGGAGGACAAGGACAATTATAAGAAATTCTACGAACAGTTCGGCAAAAATATGAAGGTGCTTTTGTCTTTTGTTTGTTCAATTGGTCAAGAAGTACAATGATGTCCATCTTTCGGGTCCTAGACTGTTAAAAAACAGTAATGCGGATAGAATCTCACTGAGTACTTGTTCACTGAAATGTTTTCTCTCGGTGTTACTTGATGGTATTTTTGAATTTAAAAATCAATTTTTGACCGTTCCAGCTCGGCATTCACGAAGATTCGGTGAATCGTAAGAAGTTGTCCGAATTTCTCCGCTACTACACCTCGGCGTCCGGCGAGGAAATGTGCTCGCTCAAAGACTACGTCGGTCGAATGAAGGAAGACCAGAAGTCGATCTATTACATTACCGGCGAGTCCAGGGATCAGGTATGTGTCTGAATGAAAGCAGTGCTGTCGTTGCGAAATAGAAAATTTTCCAAATCAAAACCCACATGTCAATTTCTCCAAAAATCGGAGAATTTCCCATAACGATAATATTTCCCATAATTTCCCACAGCGATCCGTAGAAACATTTTTGTTGCGTTTATATTCTTGTATGTTTCACTTATCCACTAATTTAGGATCGTTCGATCAACCGTTTTGCGTCGGTTGCAGAACATTTTCATTTTTCACAGGTGGCCAACTCAGCGTTCGTTGAGCGCGTGAAGAAGCGAGGTTTCGAGGTGGTCTACATGTGTGATCCGATCGATGAATACTCCGTGCAGCAACTGAAAGGTTCGCTTGTTGTTCATTTTGTCTTTGTTCTTTTGATTGCAGCTAACATTTCGTTTCATCTCAGAATTCGATGGCAAAAAGCTGGTATCGGTGACGAAAGAAGGCTTGGAGCTGCCGGAGACGGAGGAGGAGAAGAAGAAGCGTGAAGAAGACAAAGTGAAATTCGAGACACTGTGCAAGGTCATGAAGGACATTCTTGAAAAGAAAGTCGAAAAGGTATGTTGAAATATAGAAATGAGCGAAAGTTTTCTTGACTGCAATGATGCACACTGTATCCAGCGAGTCTGAATGTTGTGTGTTTGTGTGTCCGGCTGGCGCCTGCACAAGGCAACTGAACCCACCGGCCCCGTTTATGGACACCGCACAATCGATGACGTATAATTAGGGCTGGATATGTCTGAGCAACAGTTTTTTAGCTTCTCAACTTGTTCCTGTGCATTTTGTGAATCAATTTTTCGATCACGATTTTCTGACCTGGCAGCCAAACTTTCAGGTCACCCTGTCCAACCGTCTTGTCAGTTCGCCGTGTTGTATCGTCACGTCCGAATACGGCTGGTCGGCCAACATGGAGCGAATTATGAAGGCACAGGCGCTGCGTGACTCGTCGACCATGGGGTTGGTGTTGGGGTTGATTTGTGAAAATTTTAGGCATTTCTTGTTCAATGATGAGACAATAGATGACGAGTCTGAAATCCATTCATCCGGGATGACAAACGAGGCATTTGTCTGAGAACATTCATAATTTTCGGCCACAACCAATAATTTCGCAAAAATATTCAGTGGCAAAATTATTTTTTATTGATATTTTTCAGTTACATGGCGGCCAAGAAGCATCTGGAGATCAATCCGGACCACGCGATCATGAAACAGCTGTGCGAACGTGTCGAAGCCGACAAGAACGACAAGACGGTGAAGGATCTGGTGGTGTTGCTGTTCGAGACCGCCTTGTTATCGTCCGGATTCTCGCTCGAGTCGCCTGAGACCCATGCAAGTCGCATCTATCGCATGATCAAACTCGGACTGGGTACGTTTGGCCAGGGGGTCTTTGATGTTTTTCGGAACTGCTTCTACGGGACGCAGGAATAGCAGTTGTCTGCAAAGACGCGTGTTATTGCTGGCAGCTGATTAGAAGCGGATAGAACTTTTGGTAGTGTATCTGTCCCTTTGGCGTTTTGTGACCGTGCCATTGGGTTTCGTAGCTACCTGACATTCAGTTTTTTTATTGTTTCGTTTGTTGTTGTTTTGTGCTACGCAGCATCCAAATATTATCGATTTGTTCCCCCCCACATCTGCCCTTGGCACGTTCTCTTCCCCCTCCCCCAGGTGTTCCTCGCCCGGAGGGGCGGAAGCCCCCCCCCGTTTTTTTCGGGGGGGGGGGCTCCCCGGGGGGGGGGGGGGAAAAAACTCAAAAAACCCCTCTAAAACCCCCCCCTCCCCCCCCCCCAAAAAAACCCAAAAAGAGGCTTTTGAGAACATTGTGTGGAATTTTGTTTGTTTGTTTATTGCTATATGTGACGCATAATTCCTTGCACGTATATTAGTGATAGTAGCAGAGTTACAAGACCGGGTGGAATTTTCGAAACCGCGTAAAGGTCAGTTGGGCGTAAAGGTCGGCGTAAAGTTCGGTCGAAAGCTCGGTCGGCGTAGCTCGGTGTAAACGTGAAACATTGCCTGTTATTAACGTGAAATGTTTCGAGTTTACACCAAGGTCTATCACACTGGGCTGTCGACCGAGCTTTCCACCGCCCTTTACACCCAACTAACCTTTACACCGTTTCGAAAATATCACCCATTGACCTAGAAATCACACATTTTAGGCCTAAAATGCTCATTTTAGGCCTAACAATGTCCATTTTAGGCAAAAATTGGGGGAGATAGTGTACCCGGAGGGGGAGATAGGGGGATAGTGTACCACCTGAGGGGAAGATAGCGTACCCGAGGGGGACCCCGTCCCCCCAGGAACTACACTGATCGTTCTGGTGAAACTGAGCTAGAAAATGTTTCGTATTTTTCGTATGTGCCGCAAATGAAAGGGCTTGTTTTTAGTCTGTGACTGTGGTTGACTTGCGCTTTGCGCATAACCTCAACACCGATAATATGCTAATTTCTCTTGCATTGCATTTGCAGCAATCGACGATGACGAAGACGAAGCAGTTGGAGCGTCGAGCGCCGATGCCGAAATGCCGCCGTTGGAGGGCGCCAGTGAGGACGCGTCTCGCATGGAGGAGGTCGATTAAAGGGGCCCTCCCATCACGTTGTATGGCTGTTAAAGGGGTCGTCAATCGCACAACACAACAATGCATTTCTAATGTTCTGGTTCTTCCGTGTAGTTTTTTTCTCTTTTAGTTGTTTTTTAATCATCAGCAAGAGATCTGCAGAATTTTGTTTAATTTTCTTTTGTTTTTTTTAAGATGTGACGGTTTCTTTGTTGTCATCTGGTCACTATACTTATACACACGAATTGCCTACGGTTCACGATGGTTTTTGGCTATAAAATTGTCAGAGCGCGTATAGAATTTTCAGTCATTTTTCTGCAGTTATTACAATTTTCCTTACAAAGTGCTCATTCCCACCAGCTTTTGTTAAGTTTACGTTCTGTTACTGTTCCACAAATAATTTTAATCAAGGATATAGAAGTTGTGTTTTTATTGGATCCAACCAGTAAAAAGATTCAGATTCAATTTCTTTTTTCCTGGAGTTCTGGGGTTCTGCTTCAAGAGCATGGTTACACTGGGATTTGAAAATTGTCAAGCCTACTAAGTTTTGTGCCAAATATGTTTGCCCCAGCAGTAACGATGCTCGATGCATAGAAGTACCGGCATGTGATGCCAGCCAGCTTGTTGATTTGATTCAGAAACGTTTTGTGGTGTGTTCTTTTCTTGGGAAAACACAATAAACGTTGTCGTTGTTTTAACTTTTGGTGATCGTTTTCAAAACTGATGCAAGCGAAAGTTTATTGGTTGAGTAACGCAAATGTGGCTCATTGCATGCTTGCTTATCGTCCATCAACATGAGGCGCATGAAACATCAGTCAGCCAGATACTGCCAAAGTCTTCATTGACTGATGTTTCGTGTGCGAAACCACAATAATGTAATTATTATGAGATTGAGATTCAACGGACACGTACAACAAGACGACAATACTTAGAACACGGTGAGACATTATGGAAAAAGGCAAACGGAAAATGATCACTAAACGGTTTGGTCCGTATAACAATGTGGTGATGTGCAAACAGCAGATATTTGTGACGTCAGTAAACTGAAAAAAAGTAGCGCGATTTAAATAAAATATTTTGGAAGCATTTACGGTAACATTATTGGAGATATGTACAATGACCTGTAAAAATCACCATATTACGTAGATTTAGCGTGTCGTAAATTATTGAAATTGTTATACCAGCGCGAATCTCAGTAAAATGACAAGAGGACGAAAATTAAGCGTCAGAGTGCAAAACCATGGTTCCAAACGAAAATAAAAACGAAATTATGGTAACAATTCGATAAATTAAGCACAGCGCTGGTATCGCAATTGAATGAATGTTTGAAGCGGCTATTCTAAACATTCGACGTTTCACACACGTAAATTACTGTATATATTGAATATCAATATGTGCAAAGCCAATGAGTTGTTATCGAGAGCAAGATGGTACAAAAATGTACAAGTTCAACGCTTATCTGGATCCCTCATAATATTGATGCCGAAACATATCACAAAACGATGTCACAGAAAATCAATAAAAAAACTTGAAAACTGGTTTCTGTGTATAGGTGTTCAACGGAATATAATCGCGCAATGGACCCATTGTGAAGTTGTTGAAACGAGCAAATGCAAACGTGGTGTTGTCAGAAAAAGCAACCGTGCGATAAAATGTCATTAGAACGTAACTATATTGCAACACTTATCCACAATGATTAGGAACATGAAGCCGCAAATAAACATTTTACATATTTGATGAGTTTTGTTGTTCATTATCGACACAAGATGAAATACAGGTGGCCGGGCAATTGAGCAAAGCACATTTGAGCAAGACCACTTTGAGCAAGTGAAAAAGAGCGCAGGGCCAAAAGAGCAGAGCACTTATTTTGTTCCAATGGCCTAGGCTTAGGCTGATTTTGGTATCAGGCTTTGGCTTAGGCTTACACTTAAGATTAGTATTGTGTTTGGGCTTAGGCTTAGGGCCATTCGTTTTTAGGTTCTGCTCTTTTGGACTCTGCTCTTTTTCACTTGCTCAAGGTTTTCTTGCTCAAATGTGCTTTGCTCAATTGCCCGTCCGCCGAAATACCATACATCCCACATCCCTGGTATCAAGACAGTGCCGCCCATTGTTTAGTCACACAAGAACTGCACAACGACAGCGACCTGAGCACTCATTACCTAGGCGTCCCACACAATACAGGCTGCAGGTCATTATACTCGCACGTGCATCAGTATTCGCTAATCGGCTGACATTGTGTGGGACGCCGACGCCAGACTGTATCTCCCCGTCCCAATCCCTAATGCAATATCAAATTGAACACCTGCACCACGGTGCCATGGAAGTCGGTCGTTCGCAGATTCACCACATCGCCATTACTCGATCGGGCGCGAATTGAGCACACAACTTTGATTGGTTCGTTGCGTGGCATCGCCGTCGTCGGCGTCGTGGAATCGATTTTGATGAACGTCTGTGTTCGAGATAAAACGTCACACACATATAATCCATCCATCAGCTCATGACACTTTTTCTGAGCTGAAAAGCTTGACAGGATCCAGTGCTGTTCCGGTTCCGGTTGGCTTACAAAAAAGAAAAGAAAGAGAAATCGGTTTTTATTTTATTTTTGTGCGCCGTTTTCTCTGACATTGTCTTGCGGAGGAACAATTTTTAACAACGGAACCAGAACCTCCCCAACAAAAGTGCCATGAGCTGATGGACGGACTATACATATTTTCAGAAATTGTGTTTTTCTGCATAATGATACTGTTATACACTCCAGCATGCTTTTTCTTTTCGCATTTTTTCGCACGTCGTGTATTTTATTTTTAATACCGATCGATTGCGACCGTGATCGTTTCGGTTCATTTCTCACGCGCACTGAACGTTTCCTACGTTCAAAATTTAATCCACGATTAGCCGCTTTCAGTGCGGAAAACTGTTCCACACTTCGCTCATCAGTTGAGCGCAAATTCGTCCCAGACAATATTGTCGTATTCGAACACTTTAACCCCTGCTTATGACGGACAAGCGCACGAAAATTTACAATAAATACAAGGTCCGGTATTATACAAAAATATACATCATGTATATCTATCATGTATACATCATGTCCATCGGCTCATGGCACTTTTGTTTGGGAGGTTCAGGTTCCGTTGTGAAAAATTGTTCCTCCGCAAGGTAATGTCAGAGAAAACTGCGCACAAAAATAAAATAAAATCCGATTTCTCTTTCTTTTCTTTTTCGTAAGCCAACCGGAACCGGAACAGCACTGGATCCTGTCAAGCATTTCTGCTGATAAAAAGTGTCATGAGCTGATGGATAAACTATACTCACCATGGGCGGGACAACATCGGCGACCGGCGTACGCAAGTATTCAATTGGGAAATCGTTGGTCTTGGAAAATGTGATCACTTTGGTCGGACGACGGGTCTGTAAATACATCTGTATTTGGCGATTTCAATTGGGCGATGCTCTGTTGGTCGATAATATCGCATGTTGCAAGAAAAGTAATATGTTTCTGGCATATAATGGCTTGTCACGTGGCTTCGGGACGTGAATCATGAATTAAAAAAGTCATGTGACACGGTTAATTGACGACAATCTGATGAATTTGGACTGGAGAACCAAAAAATGCGAATAAATTGAAATTCGCCCCCAACTCACCCCGGCTTCGCATACAACAGTCAAATTCTTGATCTCCTCAGGCACCTGCCACTTCGGCGGCTGAAGAATTGTGTAACGTTTTTCCAACCATCTAACAATAGTATAGAAAATACTGTCTCCATTTCGTGCGCACAAACCTTCCTGAACTCGAACAGAATACAAGGCAGATGGAACGCGTTTGCGCTTGCGTTGTTGTTCTCATGCTCAATCCATCCGTAATTATTCTCTTCTGCACACACTTCGTCAGTTTCCAACGACTTGAAGTCAAACGTGCAATTCTTGTCCGCATTGTACTGATCGCATTTAGCCCACAGGTTCGAATTTTTCTCCGAAATTCTTTTCATTGCTGCAAGAAAATCAGGTTGGTTTTGTGTCCTGGTTTTGATCTGGTTTGTGATGGCGTTAGAGGGCTCAAGAACGGCATCATAGCCTCTCGGACAGGAACCAAGTTAAGAAACCATCGGGATTTTGAATTTATAGTTTGGATAACGGGATTCGAGATTTATTTCAAAACTTCCCGGTGTTCATGACATTCAAACATTCTTCAAGATCCGATCCGAACTTCGGCATTTGGGAAATCGGGATCCCGTTTAGGGCGTGAGAAATTTTTGGATTCAAAGAACGGCATGGGCCAAGAAACCGCCTAATGCATTCCTAGCGACGGCCAACTGTGTTTCGTTTGAGTTGCACAATATGTTATGTCACATTTGTTATCATACCCATCGGCAGTTAAGTACCTATATGTATAAAGGCAAACTACACCAACACGAGCCCGATTTCGAAGGTGGTGTGTATTCAAAACGAATAGCCAGAGAAAATCGCCTTGCTCCACTTTGTATTCTTCAACGTGTAACATTTTCCAAATTAGCAGCCACGTCAGAATGTTTCACTATTCTGCCAGCTGCGAAATCGAGCTCATGTTGGCGTAGTTTGCCTATACCTGCTACTTTGGCCCACAGCACCCACATTCATGAGAGACCAGAACATTGCCAAACAAAGCGAAGAGCGACCAACTTTTGATCACAGTCCTGATGGCATCAGCATTGCGTTTGTTGTACGACATGAACGCGCCATCGCCGCGCAGAGTGTATTGAATCACACGTTCGTCCTCGTCAAAATCGAATTGCGGCTGATATTGCAGACCTGGAAGACCGATATTCGGTTTGTGAATATGCGGTTGCAGCGCAACTTTCTAGCAAACTGAAAACTGCGAACTCATTTATGATCGCGAGCAAAACATCTAGCGCAATAATATTCAAAATTGATCCACCCATATGCAAGTGCGAACCGACCGTAGTGCTGCATGTCTTGTGCCAGTGAGATCGCGTTCAACACGCGAACCAGACCGACGAACAGAGCGATCAGCACAGCGAACAGGAATAGCGATACGAATGCGAGCGTGACTGGAATCAAAAAAAATTGTGCAATTTGTAATTTGGCCATTTTGCGTTGAAAAAATCAGCATTTTTTCTGCCAACTCACACATGCACAACTTCCGCTGACTGGGCGTCCATCGCGGGTCGTAGAATATGGTCTTCAATCCGATCGGTTCTGCGATGATTGGCTGCAGACTGTGAATGGACTGACCCTCGCCCGCCGATCGACCATTATCGATTATTGATGAGGATTGGGATTGATCGGGATGATAGACGTCGTCCTCGATCACTTCGAGCGCCTCCGGCTCGCCGACGATTTCGTAACGACGAGGCATTCTCTGTCGATCGATTCAAGAGAGAGATCGGTTGGAGTGAATGGGTGGATTTCGTGAATGGGAGGTCGTCTGGAAATGGCAGATATGGATGGAAACTTTTATTATTTGGGGGCGTTTTAGTTTTGAGGTGGCATCCGTGGATGAACATGATAGCAAGATTGGTTGCATATGAACAGAATACAGAACATCATTTGCCTCGAAAATGAAATCGCGTGAACTTTAATTCGCAGTATCACACCAATCGATTTCTATTATCAAGTACACAGTGAAGTTGCGAGCAAGCAAGGTTACTGCTTGCGCGCGCGCACGCATAAAGAAGTTACACACACACACACACATCGATGTTAGTGTAAAATCATGGACTATAGTAGTTAGTGCACAAGGATGCACATGCAAGTGGCGTTGTTACGCTGGTTGTTGTCACCCGAAAATGCCAAAAGCAATGAGTCGACCTTGGAGCGAAACATTACAATGTGCCCGGCAGCAAAATTGTGCGCTCTCGCGTTGTGTGCTTGGCTGGCTTGCCCGTGTCGTCTGTGTGTATGCATGTGTGTTGCTAGGGAATTGGGAAAATACGGCCTGGCCAAGACATCAACAGGATCGCGTTGGGATGAAACATTTTGGTTTGCTCAGCTCAGCTCAGTCTGTGGCTTATCTGCGTTTATTTTGCAAAATCTCGAAGTTTTTCTTCATTTGTAAGTTTGCCTCTGCTTCCGTGTGTCTTTGATGTTCAAGCATAGGTTAAGATCAGTGGTCGGAAGCTGTTTCGAGTGTATCATTCTCATGGGCACGTGTTGCACTGAAGCCCAGCTCGATGCAGCTGCTTATCTAAAACTGCGTGGCACACGTGGGATTGTTTATTTGCCATTTGATTTTACTGCGCTTGATTTTTTCGCCCTGACTGCCTACCGCAGTTATGTGGTCGGATCACCATGTGCATCACGCTCGTGCTCAAATAGGCTCCCAACCTCCTCCCCCACAAATTAGCCTACGTTTCGACTTGTGTTCCACACCCTCTATTATCACTGATGTCGGCTTCACTGCCGCATTATCGGGCTGTCAGAGTTTATTGGTCAAAGTTGCATAATATTTCGTGCATGTGTGCGACAATCTATGTTTGATGTATATGTTACCTACAACGGTTTTTCGACTCATCATTCTTGCGTTTCACTGATACAGAAACACAGGTTTGACAGGTGAAAAAATCACGTGAGTTGACTGCTTCAGGAAATAACTGATAAAAACTGCGGTTGCACTGATTGCGCGTTGTGCGCCTTTTAGTTTCGCTGAGTGTGTGTGTCTTCTTCTTGGCTGGCAGCCAGATAGAAATTAACGTAGTTGACTGATTGAAATATGGCCATCACGCGAACTTTTCTTTGAACGCCAGCCGATTGCAACAATAAAAAGCAAAACTCACTATCAGCATGCCTAGATACAGGCCATGCTGTCTCTGGTGTTGTTGTGTCATATTGCACTTTTTGTTTTTCCGCAGTGGCTGTCCATGTTTGTCGACCCTATAAGTTCTTCAGCACAAATTCATATACTGCGTGTGCGTTTTCCATTCTTTGTTGACCGGACACCGGACACGACTACTTTTCGCAATCCAGGCTGGTACATAGGTAACCAGGTTCTCGTCAGTGTAAGTACACCGCAAAGGCCGCAGATCACCCGTTTTTGCGATCATTCCTCGTTCACCATGCATTTGGCAACACGCAGAAAAACACTGCTGTTCGTTCATTATATGCGTACTTCGCTGTTACATCATCTAAATCCTACAAACATTTCCCCACCGTGTTCCAAATCCACACCAGTCTGAAAAGTACGGGATATCATCGGGTTTTCAAATGAATATATACACGTATAGGTCATTTGCATATTTTGGTTCGAAGTAAAAAAAGCATGCTAAATATATTGGTGTTTTTTCGCTTTTCGCTCAACCAACACCGTATATTTATGTGGATTTCTGCTCCGTTTTCGAACGAAACATAACAAGAACGATGATAATTCAATCATGGACCTCCCACATTGGTAGATATGGCCTGGTTTATATATTGCTCCTCTCCGGCCGTGTTTTTTTTCAACCGACTACATGCAACATAATGGCATGGAGCGTATATGTCAGTTTTTTCTTCAAGTAAAAAATGTAATCTAATTGAATTTCATCTTGGGGTCACCACATTTTGTCTCGCATGGGCATGGGTACAGGGGTACCCAGGCGCACTTCAAAGGTCTGTCTGGAACCTGCATTCAGTGCAGGTCAGGTACAACTGCTCTAGGTAAGACCTTTCTCCCTTGTTGGCAGTTAGCAGCAGACATGGTTTGGTTACAGAAATGTAAAATCTAATCAATATACAGCGCACGCGCGTGTGGTTTGTGTCTGTCCACGCGACACACGGCTCTGGCTTTGTACAGGGTTTTTTTCGCGCCTGTGGCTTGCATAAACGTTCATAGCATTCTGGTGGCTTTGATTCTTTTTTTGCCACTCTGGCGTTCTTATCTCGGAAAGCACATAGTATGTATGTACCTGGGCTCCTCAGCTCAAATCTCATGTGGTCGTTTTGTTACGTGTCTCAGACACATCGTTCGTACCCAACAATGTCGGCACGCGCACGACACATCTGTATGATGTGATTATGATTCGAGGTTCCTTGTGCGAATCTCTCATATGCCACCTCGAACCGTATGCCTTTTGCTGTCAACGAGACTCTTTTTTGACAGTGTTTTTTTTTCATTTCCTGCTTGTCAGAATCCGGTTGTGAGGATATTACGAACTGTTGTTCCGTTTGGCTTGATGTGTTTGGTCGTAGTTTGAGCATATAGGGTGTTTCCGAACCGTATTCGGGCACTTTTCCTTCGCAAATCGTCTCGGGCCTCGTTGAGCCTGATCGAAAACACGCTACCCTATGCGACCGCGACCCCCGTTGCCTTTCCCCACTGTAAGTGTAAGTGCCTGATAACCGGCGACTTGGCCGTCCATGCTTTGCTGAAAAAACACGCTGGAAATCCACATCACATGATCCCTTGTGCACAAAGGCGCGTCTCAAATAGACATACTTGTTGATAACAAGGCTAACTCCTGGCGATCTGCTCAACCTACACGACGGCCGCACAAACTAAACGTGAAGCATTCGAGTCATAATAATCACACACTTGCACATACATATTAGGCGTCGTGGCAAATGGGCACCACCATTGCAATTTGCGTTATTTGTGTTCGAGAGGGCTCCACTGGCATGTGCTGGGTCCATATGTGGACTTCTGAGTTCACTGACGAGACCAACTGAGGGCAGGGTTCGGTTTTGTGTGAAGCCGTCTGTCTTTGACCGCACAAGTCTTGATCGCATTTGCCGATGGGTCCGCGAGATAAACCAGTACCCAATAGCTGCACGGGGACTAAAATGTTGCACCTTGTATGGCTTGAGTGGACAGGCAGGCAGATACGAGCCATAACATGCTTGTGTGCAATTGCTATGAGGTACATATTGTATGTTCGTAGCGTCCATATACCTACATACTGCATGTATACTCTAGTTTGTCGGCTAAGCGCTCCTAGTGGATATCCTCCTCTATGGCGGCCCTGACCCCCTCCCGCTCCGCTTATGTTCCTGCTCTGTGATCAAACCATACGCAGCTTACATATGCTGCGAAGATACAGTATTTTTAGTTTGCATGTTGCATCACAAGAGCGCTCAACGCTTCAAATGCGTTTCAGCTCAGGCCATCCCCGATAACTTCAGCGCCTGCCGAGACTGTAACGTGCAATTTGAGCATGTTCAGAGCTCTGGCGTCTGTGGCACAAAGGATATATGCACAGTTGGGCATCTGAACTGATTAAGTGTGATTACCGTCACTTGCACAGCAGATGCTTGGTTGAAAATTGTTTGTTGACGTGTTGTACACCTTTTGTCAATGTTTATGGCGATGTTTTGCTTCCCGCCGCGTCAACTTTAAGTGGATTTGTTTGAAACGATCTTCGTGATATTTTGGCATTATGGTCGAGCGAAGCTAAGAGTAGTGTCTGGGTCTTGCCTTTTTAGTGCACTTCGCGTGCTTTCATTCAATTTTTGTTATAATTAGGTAACGGAAGGACCGCTGCTTTACGCGCGTGCCACATTGTACATTTTTTGTAAGTGCAGGTCTGAAGTCCTAAGAAGTCTAACATGTTACATTGTAAACTTACCGTCACAACCGGATCAGACTCGGATTTTTAGATTCAGTTATTATCTTTGGCAAGCAACGCAACCAGAACACTGGTCAGGAACTGGTTTCACACCGTGGCCGATGTTTCACCTAATGCTCGTTGTGACTTTCGGTCGGTATCGTACTCATGAGGCAGTCCTGTATTTATTTGGAGGACCAAGTCATTGAAACATTAGCCAATTATATTGTGCTCGATGAGCACCACACGTTTTTGTCTGTGTTTATCCGCCAATCTGTATGCAGTTATCATTCACGCACGGCCAGCGGTGGCATGAAAAGCAGTGCACATGACGCATAGGTGTTCATTCATATTGCATAAGGCAATGTGCACCCGGTCTAATATCTTCACCTTTGTCATGGCAACGGACTTGGCGCTTTCACAGCCAGTGCACCTGGCAATTTAGGTCCGGCGCCCTTTATTATCATCACACTAATATCTAACTAGACGTACAGGCATGTATAGTACACTCAACTGTGGGAAACGTTTCACATGCCATTTTTGATGTCATTATGGCTTTTGGTTGAAAATGTCGAGCTCTAGAACAATTTTGAAAGCTTGTGTATTGCTGACACCTGATTTTACGCGATGTTTCTTCCTTTCACGTTCCACGAAAATCGTATTGCTTTCCTGCATCATCTCTGCTTCATCATAGTGCATAAAATGCCAAACACCGCATGTTTCTCTCCGGAGCCCAATTAACCGACGTGTCAGAGTGGACTTGAATTGTATAATATTGTACGTCAGCAGAAACGACGGTTGTTAATGCTTCACTAGTTTCATTACGAACAGTGACGCCAAGCGCGCTCTAAAAAATACGGACATGCCAAACTGCAGACTGCGAGTTCAGGCACGTTTTCGACAAATCAGTCGTTCTTGGTTAAATTTTATAAAAGAAAAACGCTGAATTTCGAGAAAACCGAGAAAGGTGTTGCACTAAAAAAACGACCAAGGCAGCTGCGCGTGTGTTTTAAACCTTGTGCACCTGTCTGGTTTTCCATCCAGAGATTGCCATTTGCAGTTTTTCAAATTCGCGTACTCTCACAACTTCGCCCTATAACCGCCCAACCGTGCCCGAAATCTTGGTGTGCTGTTGGCCGTCAAGCAGCGCGCACAATACGAGCTCATCAGGCATCGCAACAAGCCGGATGGCCTGTTCAACCAGAAACTTTGGTCTTCCGTTTTTTTCGCACAGTTTCCATTTTCGACCATAACATTCCCTCAAAAGTGGTATTGTTCCCTTTATGGCAGCCAGCAGGCTCCCTCCGTGTTCAATACGCTTCATCTATCCAGCACAATACTATTGCTTATGATCTATCATGTGTCTGTGCGACTTGCGCATACAATGTTTCGTGCGTGCGTCCATAAATCATTTCATTTGTTACTCACGGAAAGAGAAGAACACTGCACCCCTATATCGAATGTGAAACTTGCGCGGAACACTTTTTGCTTGTCTTTCAGAGCTTGTCGGAAAGAAAGCCCAATGGATTTTGTGATTGTTCCTTCTTTGTGTGATATATGCAAACGGACAAAATGTGTCCGAAGTTAAAGTTGTCCTGCCTGGCTGCAGCAGGTGGAACGCGATCTTTGTGTTTGTATGATGAAACATCAGCGAGTTTGTTCGTTCATTGTCGGCCAAAGTATGTATAATTTCTAGTACAAAATGCCTGTGCGTAGTCATCACTGATATTTACGTATAGTGATACAAACCTTGAACACATTTTTTTCGTGTAGCCTGCTTTCCGCATGTCATGGCGTCTGAAATATCGCGCACAGTTAACGTTGTCATTCACCGTTTATACAATGACTCATTGACATATCATTGGTAGTTTTGCCGGATCCAGATCATCATGAAATTTTTAATGAAACCAATGTAATAACCTTGTTTTGTAATTATGATCAAAAAGATAATGTGTTGTACGGATATAGCCTTTTATTTTCCAGCTGAAGAGCTGCGCAGTATTTCAGTGCGTGTGGACACAAGGATCCCAAAGGACACACATGCACTGGGCGGACATGAAGTTCCTTCCGTCAGAAAACCTCGTCGTTCTAATGAAATAGCAGAAGGGAGCTCATAGGCCACCCCATTGTTTTGATGTACCTAAATATTGCAGACAGGCACACAAGCATGACACTAGCCCGCGGGGAAATCACGTAATGCGCGGTGAGAAAGAGAGAGTGCATCCAATGCCAAAAAGTTGGTTTCCTCACTTCGATGGTGTATTTAGTTTTTCTCTGGTTGTTCGTTTATATAATCATCTACACGCCGCCTATCTATAGAGTTCTCTGTTCTTAAACAGAGTCAGTTCTTTTCGTATTTCTTCATGTCTCATATCTCAAGCCGAGTCTCGGAACAAAAACTGAATGAAGTTTCGTACAGGAAATGAAGTCTCCCGCCTTTAAGCTTTCTGTCTGCCTGCACAAAGTTCGTTTTGTAAGACTGTGGTCAGGTTTGTTTTCCTTCTACTGGACGGCTGCGGGTTTTTAACAAAAATTTTCATTATGCAGATTTACTAACAATCAACAACAAAAATAATCTGAATCTAAAAGAGAAAACCCAATCAATAACTTATTATGAGTGAAGACGACAAAAACAAGAATGCAGGCACCAGGTGAGAGTGCCGGTTACCCCGTACTTTTCTTTACCTCTATCTCAAAAACAAATTATAATATTTTCAATGTTACAGGGTGTTCAAAAAGACCAGCCCAAACGGCAAGGTGACCACGTATCTGGGCAAACGCGATTTTATCGACCACGGAGAATTCATTGACCTCATTGGTACGTTGGAAAAATTTTTGGGTCACCCTGTAGCCGTACTGTACAGTCTTCGGAATGAAACATCACATCTTATTTTTTGCAGACGGTATGGTGTTGGTTGACCCCGACTATTGTGTGGACAGTAAGAAAGTCTACGCTTCGTTACTGGCTGCATTTCGATACGGCAGAGAAGATCTCGATGTTCTCGGGCTGCAGTTCAGAAAGGACCTCATCGTGCAGGATTTTCAGGTGCCAAGAAAGTAGAATATTTTGTTTTGTTGGATTTTTACTGAGTACTGTTTTTACAACACGTGTCAACTGGGTATGATTTCAAGACTAACAGTTCCACCTGTTAGGCTATGATTTCAATTACTTGTATCGTATACTTACATGTCAGAGATCCCTTGAATGCTACACTTCCCATTTGAACATGTTTTAAAATCAAACGTACCGTTTTCCAAATCTTTCCATTACAACTCCAGGTGTACCCACCAGTGCCTGAGAAGCAACGTCCGCTGACGCGACTACAGGAGCGTCTCAAAAAGAAGCTGGGCAAAGACGCGTATCCGTTTTGGTTCGATATCCCGACACGATCTGCCTCATCTGTCACATTACAACCTGCAGCTGGGGATACTGGCAAGGTGGGTTACGATAATGGGTACCCTGTAACTTCCTGGGTACTGTAACCAACCGCTAATGTTTCAGCCGTGCGGCGTCGACTACGAGCTCAAAACATACATTGCTGTCGACTCTGGATTGCCGGAAGAACGCAAACCAAAGAAACAGTGAGTCCACAAAAGCGTCTTACGCTCTTACCTTACCGTCCAAACCTTCATAATTTACGGCCAGTTAAATTCGTGTCTGGATGACCGACTACCGTTTGAATCCCGTCTAAATTTTACAGTAGTTGCGTGCGACTAGCGATCCGCAAGTTGACCTACGCACCGGAAGTGACGCGCGCGCAGCCGAGTGCAGAAGTGAGCAAAGAGTTCATGATGAGCTCGGGAATGTTGCACATGGAAGTGTCGTTAGATAAAGAGGTTCGTTGTGTTACCATGTTTGGCATAGATAGGCGTGTCGCTCGTTTTGTTGCCGGAGCACTTTTATTTGGTTTTTAGCATCGATATGTTTTTATTATGATATTTTTTGCTTTGCTAACCAATCGTGAAACAGTATTGGTTTTATTCATCTGATTAGCAAGGTTTATCACAAACATGAAACATTTCTGAGCGTCGAGATACGTTAGCATGATCACCTGCACTTTGTGCGTGGCAACAGTGCTGCAATCAAATTAATTACCCTGCTCTCCTGATGTTTCACTCTCAGACGTATTACCACGGCGAGTCGCTATCCGTGAATGTGCACGTGCAGAACAACAGCAACAAATCCGTAAAGAAGATAAAAGTGTCTGTGATACAAGTGGCCGACATTTGTCTGTTCACAACCGCCAGCTATACGTGCGAGGTGGCAAAGATTGAGAGCAGGTCAGAGACTGAGATTGAAACAAAAAAATTGAAATTAAAATTAAAACAAATGAAAAAAAGTTTTCAAATTTATTCGTAATTTCTTTTGCAGCGAGGGTTTCCCGGTCGGTCCAGGCGGTACGCTGTCCAAAGTCTACTGTCTGTGTCCACTTCTCTCAAACAATAAGGACAAACGCGGGCTGGCCTTGGATGGACAACTGAAACACGAGGACACCAATCTGGCATCGTCCACTATGTGCGTTACCGTAGCTCAGTTGGCTGGTCGGCTGTTGAGTACGAAGGTAGCAGGTTCGAGACCCAATGAGTAACCATTGTTTTTGATTCCAGAATCAATGACGAATCTTCGAAAGAGAATCTTGGCATAATCGTCCAGTACAAGGTGCGGGCGCGACTGGCCATCGCTGGTGCGCTCGGCGGCGAATTACTTGCTGGTAAGAAACATTTTTTCCATGAAACTGTATTTTTTCCCAAAAATTGTTTTTTTTCCAATTATTTTCAGAACTCCCCTTTACGCTAACGCATCCCAAACCGATGACCAGTCCCCGGGCCGAGTCCATACGACTCGCCAACCCGGCCAACAGTGACCAAAACACAGTCGATGTCGACTTGATACAGTTGGATACAAGGTACATACCGAGCGGTCTTTGGCCGTATTAGCGAAACATCAGCTAACTCAATTTCAATTTTTTTTGTTTCCAGTTGTGAAACGAACCCGGCGGCCGACCAGGATGACATAATCTTCGAGGATTTCGCGCGTCTCAGGCTGCGCGGCGCGACCATGGACGATGACATGGCGGAGAACAATGGCACTGACAAGGGAATGGCTTAGGGTTACGGTAGTGATACATGAATGGTTGCTGTGTATATTTGTGTGTTTCAATTTGACGAATATGCGCATGCGCGGTTAGTTGGGTACACATCTATTATTCTCGTGGGGACACATGGTTTCATTTCGTGAGTGGTGCCCAATTTTCCGCATTCGCACGACCAAAATGCTGGCAGCAGCGCGATAGTTGATCTGGACACGCAAGAATAGATGTAAAATTTTGTTTGTCCTTTTGCGTCGGTGATCACCTATTGACGATCTCGCAAGCTTGAACTGATCCTATTGGCCCGAGATGATTTCTGTAATCTTGTAAATAGATATTGTATCATCTGGGTGTCTTATTACACAATATTTTCAATTTTCGCTGACACACGGCTTTAAACGTTTTCTTAATTGCCTTGGTTTGGTAATCGTAAACTGCTCGACAGTAACACTTTATGGTCGAGCACTGTGTTTCAAGCCATCCTGAATTTCCAAATTTCGTACGTTCATTATTGAGCGAGTATCAGAATGTTCATGTTAATAATAGAATAATTGTTCTTTTCGCAAACCGGCAACTTTTATTTCAATGGCAGTTCATTTTTGATGAATTCTGCATTTTTATAATTTTCGGCTTGATATCCAGCCATTGAATTCAAATGGATGACCACCCAACCCATGTTCTCTTGAAACGACTTATCCCAAAAGCACAGAAACGCACCCTTTTCAATTGTATTTGCTCACACTTGTGCACAAGAAATCAGTATTTTCTCATTAAAATGATTCATTATGAAAGTTTGATTGTTATTTTTCAGTAAACCATACACAAATCGGCTGTGCGCTTTATTTTGTGTTACGCGTTGTTCAGTTCTTGGTGAGATCGATGTTTCTTATGATATTTATTATCTTGTTTTTCTCTACTTCGTGTCTTTGAAATTATATGGCGATTTATTTTTCAACTTGTGTTTTTTGGCAATGGCAAAACGTTGCTATGCGCGGTCGTCAAATAAACCAGTGTAAATGTAAAACGTACAGCTGGAGCGAGTTTCGAATGAGACAGTTTGCGCATCTGGAAATGAAGTGTCACGCACCTAGGAATAAATCGTCGGAACCGTAACTCAGTATCCGGTGTGCTGATGACGGGCTGATAGCACGAGATGACAAAGTGTGCACTTGTGTCTGCATAGTCCCTTTGATTGTCACGGCTTCATGTTCGTTCAACATACATGATGAATATTAAGCTGTTTCGTTTCGACCAGACGGTTAATTTACTTTCGTTTGTTTCGTTTCGTTCCCTGCCGGGAAGACTGATTATAAATTAAACGGACTTTTGCGTGCTGGGAGAAGACTGATTATAGACACTGGAAAATAACAAAATAAGAGCTCCGTTCTTTTGGCCCTGCTCTTTTTCACTTGCTCAAACCTGCTTTGTCCAATCGTCCCCGGACCAATCGCCCGGCCACCGCGTCCACAACCTACCTAGGGTTCTCGCCCACTGTGTCCTGTGCGTGGAACAACAGCAGCAGCAACAGCACCAAAAGCGACCACGTCGCAGCAATTCGATTGTTCATTGATGAAATTCGCGTGCACTTTGAGATTGAAGATGATAATTTTAGAAAATGAGCGATTTTATTGATCGATTTGTTGAAAAAATAAAAAAAATTTCATGTAATTCTATCGCTTATGTACGTGGGATGGCCACGTGTGGGTACACGTGACATTACTGTGGGTTACGGTATATTGCTACAAAGTGCACGTGCGTCCTGTATCTCGTCATGTTAGTTCGATTACGGTAATTTATGACACGATGGAAAAGATTTGAACATTGTCATTTGTCTCAATGAAAAGTGAATAATGACGTGGACATTTGGTTGCTTCCTCTAAAGTGCAAACGAGGGGTCAAAGGACCCTGTGAAGGTACTTATAATGTGACACGTAAGCGTCCAATTGTTGAATTAGTTTTATTGGAAGTGAAAAGGCCTAACTATACTTCGTTCTCTAAGACAACACGAAACAAATTTTCCCACGCTGATTGGTTCTCACGCGCGCGCCAGCTAATCAGCGCGCGAGAATTTGTTTCGTGTTGCGTGAGAGAACGAACTATAGTTAGGCCTAAGCAGTGTTCAAAGAGAGGGGATATGAACTGAAGAACAGGACCAAATAATTGAAAGAGGCAAATAGTCTGGTCAATAAACCACCAACCAAGTGGAACGGTTCATGAAATGCAGCCAGGCGCTTTTACTTTTCAACACTGCACTTAAACCGGGCAACCGGATATCGCATGCTCTCAGAATCCGGCCTTTCGCAATAAAATGTAACTATATACGATGAGTGATCACAAAAACATCGTTCAAACAAAATGAAATGCGTTTAAATTGTGAGAATTAATTTTTAAAAATTGCTTCGGGAACAAAATTGAGCTTGAGCACAGAAAGTTACGAAGCGAAACACTCCCCCAGTTTTGATAGGTAAAGGAGAACATTCATTGTGATCCACAGTCGTCAGCCAACAGCCAGCGTTGAATGTTTGACAAAGGTTTCATCTGTCAGCGAGCCGGTTCGCTTAAACATGCAATCTTTCAAGACAAACGCCAAAAGGTGAGTAGCGGCACTCAAAAGCTCCTGAAGTTTTGTGTCCGGAAAGCAACTTTTCAAAAGATAAATTCTGACAGTTTTAACGTGGTTCATCTCGTTTGATCGTTGTTTTTGTGACCGTCGGACATAAACAGTCTAACTGCGTCGTAAAAAAGCAAGCATGAGATTTACGGTTTCCCGCTTTAAGGCCTAACTATACTTCGTTCTCTCAGAGAACAAGGAACAAATTCTCGCGCGCTGATTGGTCCACGTATGTTCAGTAGCCAATCAGCGCGCGAGAATTTGTTCTTTGTTCTCTGAGAGAACGAAGTATAGTTAAGGCCTAACAACTGGCACAACTGTTTCGCCCGTTTTTCATTTCTAGCCCGCCTGTTTTTATTTCCAGACAGTTTGTCCCAGCACAATCCGATGGCAAGCAAGCTGTGTGTCTGCTGTCCAGCCATCCACAATAATATGCAAATACCAAAAATGATAAATCCAGGCCAAATCAGGTCAGACAGTCAAATCACAATCACAGCAAAGAGTTGTGAACGAAATATTTATATTGGATTCGTTTTAAATTTAGGGCTCCACCAGATAGACCCGAAACCCGAAACATAAATTTTTTCTATGTCCATGTTTCGGGTTTCGGGTTTTGAAAAAAAACCCGAAACCCGAAACACGAAGCATGCTAATCGCAAATGTTTCGACTGACTGTATGTATAAATTGTTCAAGACCAAAACATTTTCGATTATCATGCTTTGTGTTTCGGGTTTCGGGTTTTTTCTTCAAAACCCGAAACCCGAAACATGGACATAGAAAAAATTTATGTTTCGGGTTTCGGGTTTCGGGTCTATCTGGTGGAGCCCTTAGCACATGCATAGTGTCCTCAGATTCTAAAACGGATCGAACTCATTCGACTGCGTATGTACATGCATACATAATGTGCTGGTAAAGCATATGTACGTAGTCAGAGGCAAAAAACCTGGCCGGGCAAATCCTGCATGGTGCAAGTTACTCAAATTGAACATTGGTTCATTTTTGATCACCACCGATATTGTAATGAAATCAAATTTTTGGTTTCCAAAGTTTCTCGAAAATACACATTCATACCTAAGTGGTCATATAATGAATGGACCCGTCGGATCCGAAATGAACACTTTTTCCCAAAACTCGAAGCCAACGGCGCCCACCGCATTGGCTGCCAAATTGTAGGTGTCGTTGTGCAATAGACATTCCTTGGTACCGACGTTGTAACTGAATCCTTTGCACACGAAACCGGTGCACCTATCACCTATACAACACAAGGACACAAGTTTGCTTTGTGAAACGTTGTTTCTCTCACATTCTAAAGAGCGAAAACAATATTTCTCACCACAGTTCAAGTCCATATCTTGCACTGTCGTCTCATAAATGATGTTCGCGGCACCCTTCTCTCCAGCAGCTTTTCGAGTTAGGCGTTTTGGATTTTCTGTTGCGACAAAAAACGTATAGGTTAGAGTGGAACTCAAGTGTACGTCGGGAACCACAGTACGTTTCACGGAAACTTGTACACACACTTGTACACACGCGCGCATGCGATAAATTTTGGTGCGGCACTTGAGGCGAAGTATTTCATAACTTTCCCACGCCTGCAGCACCGCACTAAAGGTCACAGGCCCAGGCGTGCCGAGTGCGAGTTAAAGCTGCTGGTCAACAACCCTTCGACCGCGCTTGATCTTGGGGGGCAGTACATTTTAACAAAGTTTGGACATCGTGTTACTCTACCCTAATCTGGCGAACCGATTGGTTGCTTCCTGATGTTTCACGGCCACGTTGAAGTTTGCCCCTGGTGAAAAAGACCGAAAAAATTTGAAATGCTGCTGTGACACGAATAGGCTGTTTCAAAGTTTGATACTGGAATGACAGCAACCTCCAACATTGTGGCGAAAACCGCAATGCACAATAGCTATTGAAACGTCCGCATTGTTGAATAAAAAAGTAAAAGGTTTCAGAAACCTGGCCATTTTTTGTTAGGATTTTCTACTCGTATAATTTTAAGCATCTGTGGTGAATGAAATAAGTTGTCAATTACAAATAAAAATCCTCTAATTATCAAGTTTTTTGTTTGTGCTCCCCAGTTTTCAAAACCCTACACAGCTCACACATTGTTTACCACAACGTGCGCAAGGCAGCCATTCCACAGCGCACACACAACAACAACACACAGCCGGCACAGCGACAACACAGCAATGTTTCAGCTGGCAACCTTTGTTGTGTGTGTGCGCTGTGGAATGGCTGCCTTGCGCATGTTGTGGTAAACATTGTGTGAGCTGTGTAGGGTTTTGAAAACTGGGGAGCACAAACAAAAAACTTGATAATTAGAGGATTTTTATTTGTAATTGACAACTTATTTCATTCACCACAGATGCTTAAAATTATACGAGTAGAAAATCCTAACAAAAAATGGCCAGGTTTCTGAAACCTTTTACTTTTTTATTCAACAATGCGGACGTTTCAATAGCTATTGTGCATTGCAGTTTTCGCCACAATGTTGGAGGTTGCTGTCATTCCAGTATCAAACTTTGAAACAGCCTATTCGTGTCACAGCAGCATTTCAAATTTTTTCGGTCTTTTTCACCAGGGGCAAACTTCAACGTGGCCGTGAAACATCAGGAAGCAACCAATCGGTTCGCCAGATTAGGGTCGAGTAACACGATGTCCAAACTTTGTTAAAATGTACTGCCCCCAAGATCAAGCGCGGTCGAAGGGTTGTTAACCAGCACCTTTAAGGAAAATTAAATCGATACCTTGGGTACGGCATTAAAATTAATCGCATGCACGCGTGTACACTTGTGGTGCGCGAACCCCTTTCCGTGAAACGTACTGTACATCAGTTAAAGGGGTCTCACCGGCAAAACATGCTGCTGCCTGCAAACCTGTCCACGTTCCATTCTGTCCATCACATGTTACACCAAGTGAGTCTGAGAAGCGACCCTCTGCGCAATTGAATGTGGCCTGTGAGGTATGTAGCAAAGTGCCCAATCAACTTTCAAGGCAACGTGCGACTGCAGTGTTCGTGGGTGCGACTAGATAGTCATAATGGGCTCTCCCAGGTAGACCCGAAACCCGAACACACGAAATATATTTTAGTATTCAATTTAATTAATTTAATTTAATCAATTAATTTTATAATATTTTTTCCCGAAACGATGTGCACTTGATACTTTGCGGTCCATGCTGTATAAATGTTTCGTATGTTCGCGGGTTTCGTATTTCGGGTCGATCTGGGCGAGCCCCAAATCCAAGTGCAACTGGTTTCGTCCTTGTCGTGGTGATAGTCATTAATAAAGACCTTTAGGTAGGTTAAGGTTAAAAACGTGAAAAGTCAGTCATCTGTTGGTAAGCGCGCATTTTACCAGTTCTGATTGAAATATTACTGACGCTGAGATGCGTAGCCCCTCTCTTGCCTGAAATATACATTTTCTGTACCTGTGTACCAGCGACGTAGTGATTGTGCACCAGGGGGTAGGCGGGTTGGTTGATGACCGGACTGGAGTGCGTGATGCTCACAATGTCACCATTTGGGGCCAACGACGGACAAACTGAGAACACAAAGGTCGATATCAAACTTGTTGCTCGATGTGATCCGATGTGACTTGCCTTGGTAGCGCGTGACTCGTGCATTAAGGATCTTAAGAAATGGAGCCACTAATTTCGTCCAAGCTTATCAATTATTCATTTTTGATCGGGAAACATCTTTTACGCTGGACGAAATTAGTGTCACCACTAAATTTCTTGATGTCGTAAATTCAAAAAAGTCACGTGACGAAGGCAGATCATGTCCGATCCGATCCGATCACCAAGTTTGATATCAACCTAAACTTTGTTATCCACTGGCTGGACGCGAACAAGCCGCTTTTGCCAGAAAAAGAGGTTCGGTTTTGAGAACTCAGATTTTTTCAGCTGCGTCGACAATGTCGGAACAAAGAATGCTCTCAATTTTGGGCCAATATTACAGCGGTCAACTGAGGTGTTCAAGTAGAGTCTTCAGGTCAAAGCAGCCCCAGATGAGCGCATTAAATAATACATGGCATTCGGGATGAGTTGACGACTTTGCTTGACGACTTTGCTGACCACTGTCATTTTTGAAATGCTTCAACCTCTCTGACACTGCTGCGCAACCGTCCACTGTCGCGTGTCGTTACATCGTTGTGCCTGTACGACTTGTCCATTCGCTGTTGTCCTGTTCGTCGCACATTCGTGCGTCACGTTGCCCTCGCGAATTGTGATGTTTGTCGTCACTTCCCAGTCGAACAACAACGTAGACGCGTCGACGCCCGCCGGTAGCAGCAGATCCGATCGGTGACAAACTGAAAACAACGTCTATTGTATATGCGGGTGTGCTTTGTGGGCACGTACAAACGCGTATGACGCGTGAAGGGCTCTAGCGGTTTCGACCCGAAGTCTAAGACCGCTGCTGCCTGGGTCTTATCAGTTAGATGGACAGCCAGGGACTAGCCCCAAAAACCTGACGACGGTATAGATTCAGAGCCAAACTAAGCCGAGATGTAAACGTCTATTGTGTGTCTGCTTCACAGTTTTCGTTGCTGTGAGCACACGGCTGTCTTTGTTGGAAAGAAAAACACAGCATTAACGGCAAGCACAAGTGCGTGAGTGCAAAATCAAAAAACTTGATGTCCAAAATGCATTACACCGATAGCTCAGTCGGTAGTGCAGTCGCACGGTTAGCGAAAGGATCTGGGTTCGAGTCCCAGATGGAGCAAGCAATTTTTTGTTCATCAAGGACTTTGGTTTGTGCTTTGCGTTCCCGTTTTCATAAAATGAAAAGGCAAGGTGTGTGTCTATTCGCCAGACCACAACCTACAGTATTGGTCACACAATGACTTTATAAGAATTTGTCAAATTTTTTTCCTGAATCGTAAAGAGGGAAAGTGACGGGGCAGTGACGTTGCGTTGCGCGATGGCGCACAAAACATGCAGTCCCCAAAATGTTTCAGACCCGCAGCAACGTGGTTGATCTGCTAGATTATTTTCAGGTGAAAATGTTTTGTGAGAATCACAAATAGCACAGTGGTTAAGAGTGACTGAACATGAAAATCAGGATTCATTTGATGAATTCTTATATGGTCATTGTGCGACCAATACCAGCTGAGACTCTCAAAGGATTTCTGCATGCATGCACCTTGGTGGCAGGCGCCTGCCGCCTGCCTGCCACCAGGCGGCAGGCTGCATTCACACAGTTAAGGATACAAAGCCGAATGCACGAATGCAGATCATTGTAGCGCTCGCAGGCACTGTATCACTGCCTGCAAGCTGCCTGCAGGCACTGCGCATTCTCGGTTGTGGCGCTTATTTTGCCCGAATCAAGTTGTTGCTTTATTGTTTCTGAATAAATTTGCCTGAATTCATTATGAACAACTTTGACTGATCGCTGGGTCTTATTCGTTGGAACAATAAAGTTAGAAAACACGTGAGCGTAGGGTTTTGTGTACATCTTGAACTAGAAGGCGGGTGACATTCCAAATTTACTTAATTTCAGTTTTAGTTGCAGCGTTCGAGCGAGAAGAGTTTGTTTTTGTTATATAATGCAAACAATAAGGCAATCACTTGGTTGGGGTAAAATAAGCAACAAAACCAAGAAATGCACAGTGCATGCAGGCGCCTGCTACCTGGCGGCAGGCAGCCTGCAGGCAGTGACGCAGTGCCTGCGAGCGTGTGTGAATGCAGCCTGCCGCCTGGTGGCAGCACCAAGGTGCCTGCATGCAGAAATCCTTTGAGAGTTGCAGCTGGTACTGTAGTTGCTGTTAACACCGCTTTGGTCTGCCGACAGTCTGCAAAACAACCCAACAGAGATGGGCACGTTTGCTGCTCACCAGGCTTGCAGTCCAGTGCCGTATCGTTCCATGCGTGCATCGCGGAAGCACTGAAAAGGTGTGCGCGTTTGATGGCGTGACCAATCTTACAACAACAATGAATATTTCTCGATCGCAGAAGATCAAATACGCGCGCGTGTCAAAAATCAACGTACGGATCAGCGAGGCAGGTGCGATTATCGGTGGCCAGGCCTCCTGGGGTCAACATGTCAGTGGGACAGATCAGAGTGGCGATTGTGTTATGCGGGTAGAAGAGGGAACCGGATCGATTGCCGATGGGAGCTGTGTCGAAACTGACCAGGTTGTTTTCTGCTGGTTGCAGTTCGGGGACAAGCTGAAGGGAGAGGGAAATCTGATGGGGCAAAGGGCATCGTACCCCCTCTTACCACCAGGTAACCCGAATAAGCAATGCATGGGTTTGTTTTTGGCAGAAACAAAGACCGAAAGCATTGGGTCCAACCACAAGCACATCGATCACGCACAACTGGCAGACCACATTCCAAT
>JASAMV010004677.1:0-19699 GCA_030248065.1 Rhynchonema sp. JSB1_4
AGCCAGTCAACCACGTTTTTAATCGCTGAAACATTTCGCTTACTGCATACTTTATGTGGGATGACACGTTGGCGCGCAATGTTAATTTGAATTTTCTGGCTTGTCAATTCAGGAAAAATTTTGGATGGATTCTCATATAGTCATTGTGCGACCAATACCAAATAGCTTCAGGCTTGAATTAAGCATTAACATCAAGCGCACTACTAGTCTATTTTGTGTATAGTCCAACCACGAACTCATGAGACGACCTATTTTGAAGTTGACTTGAACGGATCCAATAATGTTCCGGTTCCACGTATTTCGGAAATGAAAGAAAGAGAAACGCATGTATTTTTTAAAAACACGCTCTCCACCTCGGTGCGTAAATTCCCTTTTGACTCCCAAAACATTTGTGTGTTGAACGACGTTGCTGTTCGCGCAAGCACGCAACAAATTGAGGTCAGCCAGCTGGAACTTGTCATCATGTCTCTCGGCCCAATCTCTTTCTTTTGTTTGCGAAAACCCGTGTAATCGGCGCATTTTTGAATCTGGCCAAGCAAGCTTTAAAAAAGTCGTCTCATGAGCACGTGGCTGGACTATACTCATGAGGGAGTACAACTTAGATTTAGCGCCTACACAATCATTCGCAACCCATATCTGAACTGCCACCACTACTAACCCAAATCAGTAGTTCTGTTTCCGAATATGTCATCCATGGTTGTCGACTCGTAAATGTGTTCAGTGAATTCGAAGTGGAGACTGGATTTGATGCTAATAAAGTTGAACAGCTCGAGAACAAAGCCCGGATACGGGCACGACCTGGTGATGTAGTGATCCTTGGACGTGACACCGCATTCGAGTACGTCTATGCCGTATGGCGTCATTTTATTGATGCGTAGCGTGTAGTTGTCGATCATGTTTGTTCCAAACCTCACGGTTTTTTTTCTTCCGCCAACAAACTGCAACTAAACTACCACGATAAATGTACGCATTAGTATTTTCCAAGAATCCCGTCTCTGAAAAAGCTCTTGACTGATGACGACACGAAACAATCACATGAATACATAAGTGCAGTTTATATGCGAAACATGATATCTCAACCATCTATAAGTGGACCATCACTGTTTGATCCGTCTGCCATGTTGTTTTCAAATATCCATTAGAGTAACTGGTTCCTTGGGTAAACAAGACAACCATTTCATCCGGCTCCCGCTATCAACGACTGTTCCGAGTCACCCACGCACGTTTGACAACTGACTAAAGCATTGTATGCACCTCAATACCAGCAAAAGTGCTGAACATGCATAGAGAACCGTCATCAACAAAAGTCGTCAAGCGGAAAACTGATGACAAACAAGCTTATTCACGCACTGTGAACCGTCTGGATACATCCATGGCTTAAAAAATGAAAACATTCTGTACGCATATGTATTTTTTAGCTTCAGTGAAACACGATACTATTTTGGCACATTGAACCAAGTTTCTACTCGCTTCAGAAAAGAAGATCGAGGAAGGCAAGATTACGTTCAAGAAGCCGGAGAAGCGAAAGCCCGACGGTGGCAACGAAAGCGACACAGGCACGGACAAAGATATCAAAGGCACAAAATATGTTCGAAGAGAGTCTGACGTCCCAAGCAAGCCCACAGCACCGCGTTTATTGTCATTTAATGATGAGGAAGAGGAAGAGTCTTGACTTTTATACATGTTTGTTATGTCAACAATTTACCATGTAGAATATGTTATGATCATTGTGTGCACTTTACTGATGGCTTGTGTTGTAAAACCAATGTGATGGTTCCATTCAATTTTCAAGATCTGCGTAACCTTTACTTCAAACCCTGATGCATCTGACTGAACTACTGTACTGTATATTTGTAACGATAAGACTTGTTTGATAACCGACGGGAAGTACAAGTTTTTGGCGCATCTACAGTATTAATAACTAACGGAGACTAATTAATTAAGCCTGGTGCAGAGAGAGCGAGTCACATACCGGAGAAATTCAATTAAGCCGTCCCCGAATAAGCGCTCAGTGGGGACTTATTCGGAAGTTTTTGCTAGTATAGTAAATTTCTAATTTCGTTGCCTCATACACTTTTACAGACGCAGGGAAACTGCGGTTCGAAGTCGAGGCAGGCAACAAGCTCAACACACAGTCAACAAGCCACGTAGCTGGCTCGTGCGCGTTTCGAATGTTTTAGTCGCACAAACTGCCTGTGTGTCAACTGCGTGGCTTGTTGACTAAGTGTGTTGAGCTTGTTGCCTGCCTCGACTTCGAACTTGAGTTTCACTGCGTCTGTAAAAATGCATGAGGCAACGAAATTAGAATCTTACTATAATACCCCGTGATTAATAGGGGATAAATTGTTCGTTTCAAAATCTCAAACAACTGTTTTTGTTCCAAATATCGAACATCTCCCGTGCATACCATACAGACAAAACACATTGAAGTTGACTGACGTGAGTACGCCTACATTGTGCCGAGAATGGTTCAGTCCAGCCACGTGCTCGTGAGACGACCCTTTTTAAAGCTTGCTTGGTCATAGCCTGCTCTTCTGGAACAAATACATTTTTAAAAACTTTTTTATTTGTGCTAGCCGAAATCTGCACCAAGAATTTTCAAGCTAAATTGTGAAAACGATTGTCATAGCTCAACTCTCGGTTCATGTTGATCATTCCATTGGTTATCTCATATTCGTAGTCAAGCAAAGTGACCTGTTTTGATCGAACGAGTTCGTTCAATTCTTTCAAGTTGTTGAATGTTTGATGTTTCTCTCTAATCATAAGACCGGCCAATATGCCGTTCGCGTACAGTTCAAATGTGAACAAGCTGGTCAGAAGCAAGAGCAGTGGTAGCAACCACTCGCTGATTGTTTTGCCGCCGCTTAACGACCGACATGAGCACAGTGAAATCAATTTCTGGTACAACTTGACAGTGACATAGCAAACACAAACTGCTATCCACAGCTCTCTGGAGAACACCTTGAGAATACTGGTCGCATCCAATCGATACGTGCCGTCTAGTGCGAGGACACTAAAGTGAAAGTTGTACAACGGTCGTGTTGAGTACCTGGCTTCGATGAATGTCGGTTTGACGTAGCCATAGGCCACTGAAAGAACAACGTAGATCTCATGCGGCTGATGGGTTGAACTGTTATTTAGATTGTGTATGAGACTAACGCATGTCAATAGTGCCGTTGCGAAAGTATGTCCCATCGGTAGCCGGTCCGTCAAATATTTTAAATGTAATGTTGCTTTTTAAGCTGATCAAGTTAAAGAGTTCAAACATAAATCCCGGAAATGCACAGCTTGGCGTAGAATAATTATATTTTGGCTGAAGACTGCATTCGAAAACGTCGATTCCATAAGGTTTTGGTTTCCTTACTTGTATTTCGTACCGCATACTCAAAAATTACAATACCAGACGAACACTTTCAAAATTCGGAACGCGTGATGTTCTGCTCCCATTGTATGTGTGTTGCACTGACAATACCGTGTGTGCCTTTGTCTTATCGGCAACGTAATCGGCCAGCCATGTGATGATATTGGATTCTGATGCAGCTTGCTTAGCAACGTCCGGCGTGGCGTATTCAATATCCCAATTGAAAATATACGTACTTAACGACCAGTGCACTTCTGGCTCAATTTGGCATTATCCATGCGTCTTTGTCAAACTTTTATCGTGAAGTAGTGTATTTGAGAAGGGTGGTGTATCGAACGTCACTGACTTCCCATTTTCGTGGCTTGTTATCAAAGACAGCACTGTGTTGATATTGTTTCCAAAAACTCACGCCTTTGAAGTCGTGAAGTTGAGATAGCTGCTTTGGGAAGAAAATGAAATATCGGCACCACTTCCCATTTTCGTGGCTTGTTATCAAAGACAGCACTGTGTTGATATTGTTTCCAAAAACCCACGCCTTTGAAGTCGTGAAGTTGAGATAGCTGCTTTGGGAAGAAAATGAAATATCGGCACCACTTCCCATTTTCGTGGCTTGTTATCAAAGACAGCACTGTGTTGATATTGTTTCCAAAAACCCACGCCTTTGAAGTCGTGAAGTTGAGATAGCTGCTTTGGGAAGAAAATGAAATATCGGCACCACTTCCCATTTTCGTGGCTTGTTATCAAAGACAGCACTGTGTTGATATTGTTTCCAAAAACCCACGCCTTTGAAGTCGTGAAGTTGAGATAGCTGCTTTGGGAAGAAAATGAAATATCGGCACCACTTCCCATTTTCGTGGCTTGTTATCAAAGACAGCACTGTGTTGATATTGTTTCCAAAAACCCACGCCTTTGAAGTCGTGAAGTTGAGATAGCTGCTTTGGGAAGAAAATGAAATATCGGCACCACTTCCCATTTTCGTGGCTTGTTATCAAAGACAGCACTGTGTTGATATTGTTTCCAAAAACCCACGCCTTTGAAGTCGTGAAGTTGAGATAGCTGCTTTGGGAAGAAAATGAAATATCGGCACCACTTCCCATTTTCGTGGCTTGTTATCAAAGACAGCACTGTGTTGATATTGTTTCCAAAAACCCACGCCTTTGAAGTCGTGAAGTTGAGATAGCTGCTTTGGGAAGAAAATGAAATATCGGCACCAAGTTCTATACTTCACTCAATCTGTCAAGACAGACATTATCAGTCCATTCGGAATTTGATGCTGATACAGTATTTAATTTTACTCCAAATATAACGCTCAATTTCGCGATATAGCCTGTTAGAAAACGCGGATTTCGCAAAAAATATCAAGTCAATTCGGCAATATATTCTGTGTATTGTGATTTGGTGCTGTTCGTCTCTCAAAGACACACAACAACATAACAAGTCAATGCTGCCTGTCATTTCCGCCCAAGAAAATATGGTGACGTTCGAACCACCCTTTAAAGTAGTGATGCACAGAAAACGTCATCTTCTCTATTGTTAACATCGCGCAGGCTATTCCACATCCAAGCATCAACATATAAAACATGACTGTGCACTGTGTGAGGCTGAGCATGAATGGGTGAAGCCCCAATTTGTCATTCGAGCAGGCCTTGTTTCTGCTCTTCACATAGGCCATGTATTTCGCTTCCATCGTCGTCAGAACATGTTGATATTTCAACAACAGCCCATCAATGCGATCGATCACGGCTTGCGGTGTTCGTTCACCAAACATCAAGTGAATCGGTACGGTCATCAGTCGGTCACGGCCCAAATCGACGTTTCGCAGATTGCAAAACCTGTATCTCAACACCTCGTTACCTTCACGGCTGTCGAATACCACATATTTGCCACTTTGTAGCATACCGCCCAGTTTGGTCAAGCCGCTGGATGTCGTCTGAATATAATACTTCGTGAGATCTTCAGGTGGATTGATCTGCAGGGCTTCTGCGAAGCCCTCGATATCCCCATCGTAGGAAAGTCCGCGAGTCCTGCAATATCTTGTTTGAATGTAAAATTCAGCTTAAAAAGAAAATAAGTTCAGTCATATATGGACACAAATATATGGAGCATAAATGGCAGACGTTCCCTTGACGCGTAAAACTTTAGTTATCATGTTTTTGCACACACACCTTGCCATCCGATTTGCCTTGACCAATTCATCCAATTCGCCTATTTCTGACCAAGCCAGTACGGTTATCCTTTTGTTTCGTATCAAGTTGTTCAGTTCTTTAAAATTGTCGAATAATTGTCTCTGTTGCATTGTCATCAGTCCGGCAAGAATGCCGTTGGCATAGAGGTCGAAAGTGAACACGGTTATCAACAGAAGCAATATTGGCGCCAACCATTTGCCGAGCTTATTGGTTCGCCGCAGGTTTTCCGGTATTGACCTGTTCGACAACAATTTTTCATATGTCTTCACGCCGAAAAAACAGCATACGGCCGTAATCCACAATTTGGGTGTAAAAATCTCCAATATGGTTGACGAATCCACTTGCGACGGACGGTCAAATGCCAGGACCGTCGTACGACTATAATACAACGGAATGGCCGAGTACCGTGCCATCTTAAGTTCTTCGTTGTGTTTAGTGAATCCGTATGGATCTGGAAAGAAATAAAGCTCACGCTTCACCAGCTGTTGCTGATTATGTAGCCGAACCTGATATGTGGCTACTTTTTTGATTACATTATCATGTTCTGCTAAACTTGGCCAAGTACCAAATAGCTTCAGGCTTGAATTAAGCGTTAACATCAAGCGCACTACTAGTCTATTTTGTGTACTCATGAGGGAGTACAACTTAGATTTAGCGCCTACACAATCATTCGCTATCTGAACTGCCACCACTACTAACCCAAATCAGTAGTTCTGTTTCCGAATATGTCATCCATGGTTGTCGACTCGTAAATGTGTTCAGTGAATTCGAAGTGGAGACTGGATTTGATGCTAATAAAGTTGAACAGCTCGAGAACAAAGCCCGGATACGGGCACGACCTGGTGATGTAGTGATCCTTGGACGTGACACCGCATTCGAGTACGTCTATGCCGTATGGCGTCATTTTATTGATGCGTAGCGTGTAGTTGTCGATCATGTTTGTTCCAAGCCTCACGGTTTTTTTTCTTTAAACCGCCAACAAACTGCAACTAAACTACCACGATAAATGTACGCATTAGTATTTTCAAAGAATCCCGTCTCTGAAAAAGCTCTTGACTGATGACGACACGAAACAATCACATGAATACATAAGTGCAGTTTATATGCGAAACATGATATCTCAACCATCTATAAGTGGACCATCACTGTTTGATCCGTCTGCCATGTTGTTTTCAAATATCCATTAGAGTAACTGGTTCCTTGGGTAAACAAGACAACCATTTCATCCGGCTCCCGCTATCAACGACTGTTTCGAGTCACCCACGCACGTTTGACAACTGACTAAAGCATCGTATGCACCTCAATACCAGCAAAAGTGCTGAACATGCATAGAGAATCGTCATCAACAAAAGTCGTCAAGCGGAAAACTGATGACAAACAAGCTTATTCACGCACTGTGAACCGTCTGGATACATCCATGGCTTAAAAAAATGAAAACATTCTGTACGCATATGTATTTTTTAGCTTCAGTGAAACACGATACTATTTTGGCACATTGAACCAAGTTTCTACTCGCTTCAGAAAAGAAGATCGAGGAAGGCAAGATTACGTTCAAGAAGCCGGAGAAGCGAAAGCCCGACGGTGGCAACGAAAGCGACACAGGCACGGACAAAGATATCAAAGGCACAAAATATGTTCGAAGAGAGTCTGACGTCCCAAGCAAGCCCACAGCACCGCGTTTATTGTCATTTAATGATGAGGAAGAAGAAGATGCTTGACTTTTATACATGTTATGTCAACAATTTACCATGTAGAATATGTTATGATCATTGTGTGCACTTTACTGATGGCTTGTGTTGTAAAACCAATGTGATGGTTCCATTCAATTTTCAAGATCTGCGTAACCTTTACTTCAAACCCTGATGCATCTGACTGAACTACTGTACTGTATATTTGTAACGATAAGACTTGTTTGATAACCGACGGGAAGTACAAGTTTTTGGCGCATCTACAGTATTAATAACTAACGGAGACTAATTAATTAAGCCTGGTGCAGAGAGAGCGAGTCACATACCGGAGAAATTCAATTAAGCCGTCCCCGAATAAGCGCTCAGTGGGGACTTATTCGGAAGTTTTTGCTAGTATAGTAAATTTCTAATTTCGTTGCCTCATACACTTTTACAGACGCAGGGAAACTGCGGTTCGAAGTCGAGGCAGGCAACAAGCTCAACACACAGTCAACAAGCCACGTAGCTGGCTCGTGCGCGTTTCGAATGTTTTAGTCGCACAAACTGCCTGTGTGTCAACTGCGTGGCTTGTTGACTAAGTGTGTTGAGCTTGTTGCCTGCCTCGACTTCGAACTTGAGTTTCACTGCGTCTGTAAAAATGCAGGAGGCAAACAAAATAGAAACTTCTAACAATACCACCCGTGATTAATAGGGGATAAATTGTTCGTTTCAAAATCTCAAACAACTGTTTTTGTTCCAAATATCGAACATCTCCCGTGCATACCATACAGACAAAACACATTGAAGTTGACTGACGTGAGTACGCCTACATTGTGCCGAGAATGGTTCAGTCCAGCCACGTGCTCGTGAGACGACCCTTCTTAAAGCTTGCTTGGTCAGATAAAAAAATGCGCCCGTTACACGGGTTTTCGCAAACAAAAGAAAGAGATTGGGCGGAGAGACATGATGACAAGTTCCAGCTGGCTGATCTCAATTTGTTGCGTGCTTACGCGAACAGCAACATTATTCGGCACACAAATGTTTTGGGAGTCAAAAGGGAATTTACGCACCGAGGTGGACAGCGTGTTTTTTAAAAAAATACATGCATTTCTCTTTCTTTCATTTCCGAAATACGTGGAACCAGAACATTATTCGATCCGTTTAAGGCAATTTCAAAATAAGTCGTCTCATGAGTTCGTGGCTATTGGCCCGTTTGCTATACATCAGTATTAGGTCAGGTCACACACAAACACGCAATACGTTAGCGTATGTATTTTGAGAGAAACTATTCTTAGCGCGCGTCAATGAGTGCACTACAAGATAAACCTATTTACTTTCCAAATAATATTTGGTTTGCTTGTGCTTCATGCAGTTCACTTCCAATTAAAGTGATCGACGTCTGCTCCAGCACGATCGCCTTTATGCCTTGACGAAGAACATGGTGTCCATCTCCTGTTTGTGTTCGATGTTGCCGTGATGCGACCGACTGGTCACAATCGAACAGTCGGCACTAAACGCCAGCCGCCATTGCGCCTTGTCGAGTGCCTGAACCATAAAGGCGAGCAGATGACGCGACTCGGACCAGTAGTCGACCGTCCACGGCGTGACGTTGGCGAACTTGAACGAAATCGTCTGCGACGAGCTGTCCTCGTCTGTGAACGAATATGTTGCCCTTTTTCACCGTGAAAATGTTTATTTCGATGTGGAGCGATGTGTCGAAATCGGTTTGGTCTGACTGATACGCAACCGTTTTGGTTTCGTGACCGCTTGAACTATGAAAATGATTCAGAATGTCCTATTACTGTATGTTCGTGATCGAGGCTGGTCTGGCCCGATATCGTCAAGTTTGATGTCGTTCGTAAAGTCTTCCTATGCGATATTGTTCACCATTGTTCTTCTCAGGCGCCCTGTTTACACAAGGTCACATATCAGGCGCTGAATCCAAGTGACATCAGATCGATCAAAGAACGAAAGCAAATGAGGTCACGCAACGCACCCTCCTTGATCTCCAACGCATCAGCAGCGACAGGTGCGTGCGTGTTGACGACATTGCGAATGCACGTCACTGCGTCTGACGGTGCGCCGATCACCCACAACAAATCGGTCGACATCGGATGAATGGCAAAATGCTCGCGACGTTGCACCGTGCCGTCACATTGACGCAACATCAGGATGCCTGCGCGCACAAGCCCGAACTGATGGACAGCGTCAATCTCGGACTTGGGCTTTGGCCGGATATCATGCATTGAGTGTGTTTCGAAATTTTCCCAAGGTCAACCATTCCACGTGTGTAAAAGTTGGTGTAGTCGCGGTCTGGAACCATACACCAAAAGAGCTGGCCAAACCCGAAGTCCGAGACATCCCAGATGCCAATGGTGCTGACCGGAGAGTGAAGTTGCTAAGTGTCCACCGCGACCATGAAGATATTTATGGACGAGGCAGAATAACCTGAGCAAACAAAACCGAGCAAGTGCAATTTAGGATCCATACACTAACTCGAGTCATCCAAATTCCACGGCGTGACGCTGATACCGCATTCGACCAGCCATCCTTTGGCGCTCAACTCTTCGAACACTTTCGTCAACAGCAATCGTGCTTGTTTGGATTCAATCTCATCTTTGCATTCCCATGGTGTTCCATCCAGTTTGATCTCGTCGCAGTAGAACTGCAGTCCAAATATTTATCGAAATTATGTGGTTGTATTGTTCAGTGCCGAATGTACAAACATAGCGCCGTTCGTAAACATGCGGAAATATCCCGGGCAGCTGCATTATCGATTTTTGCGTGTTATACGTTCGCTGCTATGAGATTGACATCTCTAAGCGCAGTGTCTCGATGAGTTACTGAGCTCCACACTCAACATAGCACGTGCTATGCTGCAACACGTGACATCGATATGTCCACACCACATAACGTGTATACACACTACATTCGTGTACAAACCTCCCGATCATGTCTGGGTCTGTCGTCTTTGACGCCCTTTGGCCATGTCTTCTTGACCACGTCATGCACTGATTGGGCCACTTCTGCCGTCAGTCCAATCATTCGCAGTCGATCCCCTTTATTCATCGACATCAGCGCGTATCGCGATGTTTGACTCGCCGCGGCCGTGCTCCGGTTGGCGCTGCTTTGTTGTATCTGTAACTATATGCTCAATGAAACATCAGCTGGCCGGCTTAGCTTTTTTGGTCGCTTTCATTTCAGCTGCTCTGTCGATGTCAAACTGCTTTGTGATTGGTTCTTGATCACACGACACTTGGGGTTCTTGCCAAGATTTACCTTTCGTGCCATAGTCGGCATGAATCTCGTGCCGTTGTTGACGCAAAAACGTCACGAGACCGATACATTAACGGATCGATCACAAAGTGAGCTCAGCCAAGTATCCCAAAAGTGTGTGGTGCACCAGATCATCGTCAGTGCGAAATCTATCACATGAATAAATCACATAACATCATTCGTGGATCACCTTTTGAAAAAACAGCGAATCCCCGCATCCGGTGGCAGTTGCTGACGCCACGAATTGATATCCCATTTGATCGAGACGTTTGAACACGTCAAGCAGAATTGTGCGACCGCGCATTGCCTGAATTTTCAAGCTTGGTTTTCATTCTCACTCGGTTTTTGTAAAATGTTCGAAATAATTTGTATCAATGATTATTTGTGTTCAATTTTCAGCTGATGGTACGTGTGGGAATTTTCATACAAGTCACACGCTTGTAACAAAGATCTGGGTATCAGACGAATAATACCCATAGTTTCCGCACACATGCCGCCGCTGTGTTCAACTTTTTATAACGCTTATGTACTGCTCAATTCAGCTCTGCTGTGTGTTCGCTCAATAAGTGAAGATTGTGTGCAAAAGAAATTTTTCTTTTGAAATTCCGTCAGCATGAGCTTGAGGCTAATAGACATCGTCTTGATTGTTCTGCCGTTCAGTGAGTTATTTGAGTTGTAGAGTTTAGACATCGAAAAAAAAAACAAAAAGTGGGAATCGTAGATTCCGTATCTTGTATTCTGTATGATTTATGAAGTGGTCGGATTGTATTTGTGTGATTATTCTATTTATATCGAGTGGAAGAATAAAGATCCCGGAAAGTACCTCGATTCGCTACTGGTGTGACCTGTCAGCATGGCGACATCGACCAAAATGCTATCTGCTGTTCTGCGTCGCAACGTCGCGTGCTATGGGGATGAAGAACAAGACGATCCGCACGGCAATGTGTTGCACGAAATTGGCGATATGACCAGCATGATCAACGATCTATCAGATAAGCCAAGCCGTAGCGCTGCTCTTGAATTGTACGCCAATTTCCAGGCTCTGATCAATTCGGACCCAGATCTCGACTATCTGTCGGTCGATCTGCCGGACATTGATGCAGAATGGTGCATCGTCATGGGCGGATTCAGTGTGATCGTCAATGAAATTTTCAAATACTATCGCAAAATCCAATTCAAATATTCATCCAACCAGGCCATTCAAATCGAACTCGGTCGATTCCGTCCCGTTCTGCTCGATCTGCCCGCCTCAAAGATGCCGATGCTGCGAAACGATCAGAATAAAAATTGCGACGACGTGGAGGAAGACGAACAGCAGGCCTACCGTAACCCAAGGATGGCTGATGTGGTTCCAAGTGAGGATGATTTTGCCACATCACAGCTGACGTCACAAGCAGATCACGTCAGTCAGACGTCAAAGGCTCAAATTACTGTTCGTAACGGTCGGCCGCGTATCAAACGGGTGCAGAGTAAAAGTGCAAAGTCACAAATGGCCAATACTAGCGGTGACTGTATCCCAGACTGGCCAAGTCAAGACACAACTGTGAAAGAACTGAGTCCGTCTCAGCCATCATTGTCGAAGAACCCAAAAGACAGGATGCATTTTGGACCGTCTCAGTTCGATGTACCACACAATGAACACAATTCAAACAAGGCCAAGATGGTACATCATAAATACACAGATCAGAAAGGCAGCAATTTTGGTCCATCGACTGCCAACACAAACACAGGCCAAAGTAAAAGTCAATCAGTTCGGGATGCAGCCAATACAAAGTCACATAAAGGGCATAATATCAAGCCAAAGGCCAGTGTTTCAATTTCATCTAGTTCGGCATTGAGTCTTTCGAGTTCTAACTCTGTTGAAAATTCCGAACCCAAACGGTTTGCAGCCGCAGGTCTTGAGTCTGACGCAGGTCATACAGGTTCTCAGCGGCTTTCAAGATCAGAAAATAATGAAACATCAAGGATGAATGTGAAACATCATCAGCAGACCGACGAAACGAAAGCGTTGATTGACCTGATGAAGCAACAAATGAAAGTGATTGAAAATTTGTGTGAGGAACAAAAATGTGATGACTTACACTTGCTGTCTGGCGATTTTAAATTTGATGGCAAGACAGGTAGCTACTCAACGTGGCGTGATTTTGTCCAGATCAAACTCAACAAGAGCAATACGGACGATACAACAAAGCTGATGCATGTGCGATATTGCTTGACCGGCGAGGCGGCAATGTTGTACGACAAACAGCCCAGGACAGTGAAGGGAAGTTTGGCTGGCACATTTGCGTTTCTGGATGAAAGATACGGCGACAAGTTCCATGAAAAACGCGCAGCGTTCGAGTTGGTGGTCATTAAGCAGACAAAAGATCAGTCTGTTAGAGAATACGCTGCTTTGTTGGAGGGTACCTTAAGATCGGCAAGCAGCCTCGAAGACCCACTCGCAGACCATGCAATGATGTCACTGATGTGCAAGTTTTTCGTAGACGGGCTCTACCATGAATCCATTAAAGAGAAGATGTATATTGCCATGGCCGAAAACAAGTCATTCCACGAAATGAAGCACATCGCACAGATAGAAGATGACGCCATAAAAATCCGCAGTCGTATCTGGGACGTGAATAATCAGGCAGATCAAAGCTCCCAGCAGAATGCGTCAAATCGGAGCTGGAATCCGAACAAGGGTCATCGCTTTCGGAACAACAACAACGGTGATCGTGGTGGATATCACAAAAATCGTCAGTTTTACCAACAACCAGTCAATTACTGTGTACCACACGATCCAAATGAGACACGAGTGAAGCAATGCGGTGGCATCAGAGTTGTGAATCAAGGAATAGCCACCAGCCCCAAGGCAAGTGAAACATCCCTGCTGAAAGTGCCCGTTATTGGTGGTAGACCAGTCCGAAACACTCGTTTGGACACCGGCTCTGATGTGAATTTGATTCGACCGGAGTTAGTGAAAGCATTCGGATGGAAAATTCTGCCAAACAAAGCACGTGTTCACGTGCAAGGGGCTGGACGTGGAAAGTTGAAAGTCCTCGGTGTGATCAGCAGAAAGCTGCAGTTGGCTGGTGGCAAGATACAGAATTGTGAATTTCTGGTGAGCAGAGACACCATGGGTTATGGTCTGATTATCGGAAATGAGACTTTGTGCTCAATGGGAATTTGTCTGATGAGCAGCGCAGGTGAAAAGTTGTTTGAAAGTGGTCCGAAACAGACTTTGCCAGGGAGCAGCAAAAGGAGTTACGTGAAGAAATGCTTCAACGACAAGCGTGGCATGGAGTCCGGAGCGGTGAATGCAAAGCCGTCCGGCTGTGAAACATCACGTATGAGTAAGTAAAGGTAGAGGTGAAGATGTGTGCGTATTTGAAAAAAAAACAATAAAAACAAAAAACTAAAAAAACAAAAAAAAAGAAAATAAAACAAAACAAACAAAAAAAATGTTCATAAACTTCTTTCTGATTTGACATTTGAGAATTGACGCACGTTTTGTCCCAACATTTCACGTTTTTGTTATTGTGCGTTGAATAAATGCGCATGTGTAAATGAGAATGTTTTCGTAAAAAATCTGGCGCCAGTAAACGTGTGACGAATAGATGTGAAGTATAAATGTGCGGTGATTTTCAAATTTTTGCGTGTAGTATTTCTGGGACATTCTAAAATGTGCACTTTTCCATTGATGTCTTGTTTTCGACTCAGGTATTTTCTACCATCTTTTGCTGCATTATAGCATGTTTCAGTGAATGGCTTATGAAGAGAGAAAGTAGGGAGTGAAAGGTTTAGAGTCTGATGTGAGAAAGGGCACAAGCAAGTGGAATTTGGACTTGTTTTGTTGGAAAGAGAAAGGTGCACAGGTGTGCAATGTTTGAGAAAGGATCAAATTGATGTTTGGAGAGTGTTCTAACTTTTCTCTTAGAATTTCAGGTACATCAATGAGCCAAATTATGCGATTCGTTCTTCAGGATATTAGTGCCGGCCAACAGAATTTTGTGCTCAAGATTTATGGAGAAAGTTTTAGTCAAAAAGAGAGTAAAATGCTGCGACATTCGGTGGTAAATTCCTTCCAAAAAGGGGGAAGAAGTGGGAATCGTAGATTCCGTATCTTGTATTCTGTATGATTTATGAAGTGGTCGGATTGTATTTGAGTGATTATTCTATTTATATCGAGTGTGGAGAATAAAAGATCCCGAAAAGTACCTCGATTCGCTACTATATAATTGGGTGGTCAGACAAATGGAGCCAAGTCAGTTTAGGCAAGACCAGCTTGAGGAAAGAAAACGAGTAAAGTCAAAGGACCGTAGAGCTCTTATTTTCTTCTAGTGGGTTAAGTTTGGACCTTTTGCTGTCAGTCTAATGGCCTAACTACAGTATACTTCGTTCTCTCATGTAACACGAAACAAATTCTCGCGCGCTGTTTGGCTGGCGCGCGCCTGAGAGCCAATCAGCGTGGGAAATTTGTTTCGTGTTGTGTGAGAGAACAAAATGTAGTTCGCCCTAAGGCTTAGGCTTGGGCCTATTCGTTTTTTTGCCTTTTTTCTTTGCTCAACGTGGTCTTGCTCAAACCAGCTTTGTTCAATTGTCCGTCCGCCCAGATTCAACCACGGGCTCTTCACATACAATACTTACACTTTTGTATCCGAACAGATGCGCTTCTTCCACCTTCCACACCATGCCACTGATTGTGAACGACACGTCCGACTGAAGACTGTCAGCGATCAGTGATGTTCGCATCAGGTCGCGATCACCAATACATTCACGGATCGTTTCGGCAATCTGAAATTTGTAATGTGATGTTTCATCAGTGCTGCCTTGAATCAGCCTTCCTCCACTTATGTAGGCAGTCGCCAGTTTTAGGCTCTGAGCCTCCTCCTAAATTTTTCATGCATCATTATAATGAGCTACATAATCATGTGCAGCGTATTTTTACAGGCGGACATATCGTCAGTGCTAATGGACCATATGGCCGCATGAGCCCAAACAAATGCCGCACAAACTGGTTGGCTAGCGTAAACATTAGTGCTCGTGCAAACACTCAGCGATGTGAAATGTGTACCCACTCACCTCACTCGACCCGTTGATCACATCCAACTTTGATTTCTGTTCAAACCCAATTCGGCGAGACCAACAGCGAATGTTGACGCATAGAATCTTGTCGAACGTGCAGTCGGTCTGAAATAAACGAATAGGCCGGTGCGTTGGGCAGTGACAATTGTGGTGATCAATGTGTGAGTGACCAGCGTAAAGTCTTCGTGAATCCGTGACATGCGTATCATAGTGACCACCAGGGTTGGATTAAAAAAATTTTTTATTATCGAACTTTTTCTTAAAAAAAAACTTTTTAAAGTTTTTTTTTAAATCACTTTTTTTTATTCCGGACCCCCAAAAAATTGGTTTCTTGAGGAATCAAATTTCTGAAATCATGTTAGTAAGGTATGTTTTGAGGGACACTAAAGAGAACTTTTCCACTGACTTGCATGTTTACGTAATCACCTGCGATCTAATCCCTTTTGGTCATGACTTTGAGAAATTCGAAGGTAGTGTGTGTGTAATGTGGGTGTACATACTGTATGTGACAAAGGGAAGACCAACCTTCTGTTTGTGAATTTGGGAATAAATTTGAAGAAAAATAAAGACTCAGACCATAATCACTTTGTGTCACAAAAGCAACAAATAGCTAATCCACACAACTGCAAACAGGCGAGCAACGTGGAGTGTGTCGATATCTTACGACACCCTCAATAACTGTACAGTATACGGTATGGGGTGTCCTATATTATACATGCAGCTATTGTTGGGATGTCTGGGAACTGTATGAGTCCATCACAACACCATTTTAAACTGAAATATAAGCGCCGCAGGCAATTTTTTGAGCAACAAGGGGCAATAAAACACATGAAAACATGCCTTTTTACCTTAAAAAAGTAAGAAAATAACGAAAAAAAGTGAAAAAATAATAAAAAAGTGGACTTACTTTTTAAAATTTTAAAATAAAAAAAGTGGCCAACTTTTTTTTTAATTTTTTTTTACAAAAAATTTTTACTTTTTTTTAATCCAACCCTGGTGACCACCCTATTAGCGACTACTGCTTTAGCGGCGACTGTGAAAGGGACCACTGTATCGGCGACCATTGATTAGTCCCCAGCGTATTTGTGACCAGTGTATGTGACAATCAGTGACCCGTCTGTCACTGGCCTGGGTACAGTTCCGGGTGCAATTCTAGGCTGAAAGTTGAAGTCGCGTGCACGCCACTTCCTAGTGCTAAAACATAGGCAGCACACGCGCAAAACTTCGCGTGCACGCGCATGCACGTGCGTGCACGCGAAGTTACTTCGACTTTTGCCTTTCGCACGCGCGGGCACGCGACTTCAACTTTCAGCCTAGAATTGCACCCGGTAGCCGGTACTGTACCACTTGTTTAGAGCCACTGATGCATGTTTCACGATCTGATCTGTCGGTCGGTATAGTGTGGTTCAATAAGTTTGCCACACCTGATCAGTGGTTGTTTTGTCGCTTGCCTGCTCACCGCTGCCGCCAACGATTGATTGACCGAACCATGGCTGTTTCATGCACTGAAATGTACAGTCAGAGTGCTCACAATACAGGGTGGAGCAAAAGTTGCTTCGCACATGTTTCTGACGGTGATTAAGAAAAGCTCAGGTGCTGGCTGAAGTAGACTGACCATACATTTCTTGCTTCACACGGAAATTAAAGAGTGAAACTGACGATCAGACAAACTAACACTGAATAGAGAATACTTGCTCTTGCGAAACACCATTGTGCGCTGCGTTTTCCAATAGCACAGGTCGACGTTGGTTACGAACTGCCAGTAGTCGGCCTGAAATGGCCGTTAAAGTTAAACATTTTGTAACCGCCATATGAAAGTTGATGATCAGGCCATCCTTGGGTACCCGCCGCAAGCGCAGCAACGAAGGAAACAGCAACGCCAGCAGCAGCAAGCACAAAACAACCACAAGGGCAAACAAACCACACAACCGACCGACAGATCGAAACAGCACAGGGCCAAACAAACAACCGGCACCGCAGAAGCCAAAAATCGCGCCCGCGCCAAACAAAACAAAACCCCACCACCACCCACCAACCCGCCCCAACACAAACCACCACCAACCACCAAACACCCAACACCCACCAACAACACATACGTATTGCTCAAAAATACGCTGGGGACTAATCAATGGTCGCCGATACAGTGGTCCCTTTCACAGTCGCCGCTAAAGCAGTAGTCGCTAATAGGGGTGGTCACCAGGGTTGGATTAAAAAAAAGTTAAAAATTTTTTTGTAAAAAAAATTAAAAAAAAAGTTGGCCACTTTTTTTTTAAAAAATTTTAAAAAGTAAGTCCACTTTTTTATTATTTTTTCCCTTTTTTCGTTATTTTCTCACTTTTTTAAGGTAAAAAGGCAGGTTTTCATGTGTTTTATTGCCCCTTGTTGCTCAAAAAAGAATTGCCTGCGGCGCTTATATTTCAGTTTAAAATGGTGTTGTGATGGACTCATACAGTTCCCAGACATCCCAACAATAGCTGCATGTATAATAAGGACACCCATAACGTATACTGTACAGTTATTGAGGCGGTGGCGTCGAGCTATCTCACACACTCCACGTTGCTCGCCTGTTTGCAGTTGTGTGGATTAGCTATTTGTTGCTTTTGTGACACAAAGTGATTATGGTCTCGAGTCTTTATTTTTCTTCAAATTTATTCCCAAATTTCACAAGACAAAAGGTTGGTCTTTCCTTTGTCACATACAGTATGTACACCCACATTACACACACACTACCCTTCGAATTTCTCAAAGTCATGACCAAAAGGGATTAGATCGCAGGTGATTACATAAACATGCAAGTCAGTGGAAAACTTCTCTTTAGTGTCCCTCAAAACATACCTTACTAACATGATTTCAGAAATTTCATTCCTCAAGAAACCAATTTTTTGGGGTCCATAAAAAAAGTTATTTAAAAAAACTTTTAAAAATTTTTTTTTAAAAAGTTCGATAATAAAAAATTTTTTTAATCGAACCCTGGTGGTCAATATGATACGCATGTCACGGATGACAAACTTTACGCTGGTCACTCACATTTGATCACTCAGTACAGTCGCCCTACCCAACGCACGGGCCTATTCGTTTTTATTCTAGACTGACTGCACGTTCGACAAGTTATGCGTCAACATTCGCTGTTGGTCTCGCCAATGGGCTTGAACAGAAATTAAAGCTGGATGTGATCAGACGGGTCGAGTGAGGTAGCGTAGCATATTTTTCAGCACCTCGCTGAGTGTTTGCAGGAGCACTAATGTTTTACGCTAGCCAACCAGATCTGTGCGGCATTTGTTTGGGCTCATGCGGCCATATGGTTCATTAGCACTGACGATATGTCCGCCTGTAAAAATAGCGCTGCACATGATTATGTAAGCTCATTATAATGATGCATGAAAAATTTAAGGAGAGAGGCTCAGAGCCTAAAACTGGCGACTGCCTACATAAGTGGAGGAAGGCCTGATTCAAGGCAGCACTGATGAAACATCACATTACAAATTTCAGATTGCCAAAACGATCCGTGAATGTATTGGTGATCGCGACCTGATGCGAACATCACTTATCGCTGACGGCAGTCTTCCGTCGGACGTGTCGTTCACAATCAGTGGCATGGTGTGGAAGGTGGAAGAAGCGCATCTGTTCGGATACAAAAGTGTAAGTATTGTATGTGAAGAGCCCGTGGCTGCAACTGGGCGGACGGACAATTGAACAAAGCTGGTTTGAGCAAGACCACGTTGAGACAAAGAAAAAAGGCAAAAAACAATAGGCCCAAGCCTAAGCCTTAGGGCGAACTACATTTTGTTCTCTCACACAACACGAAACAAATTTCCCACGCTGATTGGCTCTCAGGCGCGCGCCAGCCAAACAGCGCGCGAGAGATTGTTTCGTGTTACATGAGGAACGGAAGTATTGCACGTTCAGGCCATTAAACTGACAGCAAAAGGTCCAAAATTAACCGACGAGAAGAAAATAAAGCTCTACGGCTCCTTTGACACTTTACTCGTTTTCTTTCCTCAAGCTGGTCTTGCCTGAACTGACTGGCTCCATTTGTCTGGCCATCCCAATCTCCTGCAAAGCGAGCACCACGACAACGACCATGGTTGGACCTTTTTAACCGGTCGCAAGTTTTTGCATGCATACTCAGCGATATCACGTTAGTG
>JASAMV010004678.1:0-15037 GCA_030248065.1 Rhynchonema sp. JSB1_4
CAATATAAGGAATCAACCATATGTCGCTTAGCATTACCATGCTAGCTCCGATCCTGTCCTCTGCTGAAGTCGAGTTGTGTGAAACCAAAACTAATCATCATTCTCAAATGACCCGCTTTGCAGTGGCGTGATCTCTGCACCAGCCATTCTCGGCCACTCCACTCCACATGTTGCACAGCGAATGGTAATTTCGAGTGGACACGGCAGATGTCGGCGCCATTCACAAGAACGGTCGACGGACGAGTGGAGCTCAAATGAGCACAGATCGGATCGAACAGGCCCCTTTCGGCCACAACAATTTGCCATCCAGCCATTGGTCGCGGTCGGCATAAACGCTGGTTGCCAGTGCAGATCGTCGACCGAAAACCACACCAAACGATACGACAGGCGTTGGTTGTTGATTTGTTTGCGCGTGTCGCCAGCCATCTCGGACGCTGAAACTGAGAGACAAACAACAAAACTGTGAAACGACATGCAACGCGTAGCGGTTAGAAGTGTCAAACAAGCAAAATGAAAAGCTTGGAGCTTGAAGAAACATCACGCACACCGATTGGTTGGCAGACAGCCAGCGCCAATATGAGCGGGGCATTAAAATTGGAAATGGGGCCAAACAAACTCACTGCACAGCGAACACTGCTCGTTTCACCTGGAGGTCATCCAAGTGAGCAGCAACAGAAGCGATTGGCATGTGCTAGATTTAGGTCAGCCAGCCATAAGAACAACGGACACAAGCACAATCCAAGACACAATCAAGAACAACAACAAACGCGACAGAAGGTTCAATTCATTTTTATTCAACAATTTTGAGCAGCGCGACTGTGAGCAGTGGTTCAACACATATCTTTACCTTCGCTTCTTTGTTTGTTTCTGTGTGGCCTTCATTTGGCCGAGAGCAGTCCGATACTGAGCTTCGTACGGTTTCAACTTATCGGTCAATGACAGTTCGGTGACAGCTGACCAGTCCAATCCATCGGTGGTAAGACGACTTTCGAAAGTGTCGATCTGAAAACATGACAATAATTAATTGGTTTTGTGATCCGTAAAATGACTTTCAGAATATCCGTATCTGACAAATTCCACTGTGGTACTTCTTTCTCAAAAAGTTCTCAGCAGTCATGTACTCAAACCACTGCTCAACTCAAACACACTATTTTGAAAACTGATTATCAGTTCAGCAAAATATTGACAACACTGCCCTATTTTTAATGACAGGACCGGATCGGGAACCACCGCCTTCCGTGAAAACCAAACACTCGCAGCACATCTGATATCAATAATCAATCAACAACAGAATTCCAGACCGACCTGTTGTTGTGTGAGCAGCGTGAGCACACCGCCGAGTGCATTCGCCCGTGCCGACCGTCCAGCCCGGTGCACATAACATCGACCATCGATCGGCAAGTCGTAGTTGATGACCACGTTGATGTTGTCAATGTGCATGCCACGTGCCACCACGTCACTGCACACCAATATGCGCACCTAATGGATTGTTCATTTGTGATCGTGTTGCTTTCATGAACACCTTGGTTGTGGATCGAATCGGGTTGGTCTCGCATTGGTAAAATGATTTTTGTACCCGGACAGCTGCGACTGCTCTGACGCTGATCAAAAATAGTGGCAACCGAAAATCTCGAAATATCTGCAGGTAAAAAAGTTCGGCTGATTGAGGAAGGGAACCAAATCGATCTGATCTGATTTTGAAAAAAACCCGGCACTGGCTATCAGCGTAAGAACATTCTACAGACCTTGCCGTCCTGAAATCGCTTGATGACCTTCTTGCGATGACTGGGGTACATATGTGCCGTGCAGGCAGCCACTGTAAATTGATCATTGGCCAAAAGAGCGAGTAACTTGCAAAGTTTGTCCGTGGATTCGCGTGTGTCCGTGAAACAGAGCACTTTGGTCCACTCGCTGTGTTCGCGTAGCAGTGCGTACACTGCCAGTGGCTTCCAGGCTTGTTTTACTTGCACATAGTGCTGGGACAGGCCGCTGGGCAGAACCAGCTGTTGTTGTGATTGATGTTGATCGTCATCGCGGAAAGATGATTCAGCGTCATTTCTCTGGTCATTCGACGATTCAATGTTTTTGTGCTCCTGGTCAGTCTGCGCAACGAACAGTTTCGGTTTGAACAACTTCCATTGTTCCAACATTGTCAGATCGTGTGTGAGTGTGGCGGACAGCAGGATTTTCTGCAGCGCACATTGGCGATATTTTAGGATGGCTGCCAGTGATGAACCATCTGGACGGCGTCGTGACGGTGTGTCGCCAGGGTCTGGAAAGTAGCCATATTAACGGACGGAACCATAAAGCTTGTTGAAGCGATTTTGTCAGTTTTCAGATGAACAAAACGCTTTGAGTCGAAAAATAAAGCAACCGTTATACCACGGCGTCACGCACCATTGTTGTCATAGACAGCAGCTTCAACTTCAGTCAGCCAATCAACGCGCGTGTCGGACATCATTCGGTCGGCTTCGTCGATCACCAGATATCTGCAATCAACAATTAAAAGCTGATGCTAATACCATCGCCTAAATCAAATTCCGGGGGTTTGGATCAGGGGGGGGGGTTCCCGACTGACACCTACACGTTTCGGATGCCGGATACGCGACATTGCGCGATCCCCTGTTCGGGAGTAAATCACAGCAACGGCCCACCTCAGCGCACGCAGATCCAGTCCGTTGTGCGTATGTTGCCAGCGATTCGGTGGTTGATACCAATGCAAATGCTCAGTCAATCGACCCACGGTCGTCACCACAATATCAGCCCCGTTGCATTGTCCATCATCATCTGAATACAACAATCGTCGTTCGCTATCCAAATCACGTCCACTCGACAGCACCAACGTTTGCAGATTGGTCCAATCTTTTGTGTATTCAGTGAACACGGCACCAACCTGCAGTTATTCATGGCCGGTCACTATGCAATTTGGTATCGTCAATGTCGGGTGACCCGACGTGTTTTTAGATACGACAGTCTAGCGAGTCTCAAGTTTTCAAAATGCTTCAAGTGAACAATTTTAACGACCGGCTTGGACATGCAAGCATCAAACCAGCCACCTTGACAGCCAATCAAAATTCGTTTTTAGCTTCGCAAACACACCTGTTCAGCAAGTGCCTGCACGGGCACGACGACGAGAGCAGCAATGCCGGGCACAAGACGCGTGTGCAGCGATTGAATGATTGGCAACACGTACACCAATGTTTTGCCACTACCTGCGGGGATCATACCGAAATGCTAGTGGGCAATATCAAAATCATACTACAGTCATTTGGCGGTCGATCCCAGGACTCGTCTTGGTCATGTCATGCTACTGTTTGTACAAAGGGTAAGTATGGACACAATGAAACCGTTAATTTCGACCAGCGTGACGGTAGTTCCCATCCCGATACGGCTGAGGAGTGATGTGGTTGGGGGGGGGGGTATGGGGGGTATTACCCCCCCAACTGCTAGGTAGCTTTCTTGCTCCGAAACCCATACCCCCCCAAACTGGCTAGCTAGCTTTCTTGCTCCGGTCATCAAGTAAGAAAAGCGTTGATTTTAGTGCCAAAATGACCATTTTATGGGCCAAAATGGTCAAATTCGTTCAAATTTTCTCACACGTGCACAAAAATACGCATTTTAAGGCTTATTTTAGCAAAATTTCGACCAATTTTTATACCCCTGTTTTTGACTTCCGGACCAATACCCCCCAAATCGGGGTACCCGGCTAGCTAGCTAGCTTTCTTGCGCCGGACCCCTCCAGCTAGCTAGCTTTCTTGCTCGGACCAACCACATCACTGGCTGAGGATATGCTTTGCAGGTGGTTCAAAATTAGTGGCCTCACAAATAACGAAGTATCCTTCATGCAAAACGTAACGTTGTGTGAAAAAGACAAGGCAGGACCGTCGTAACCGTCCAGTTTGACATTGGCATTTCATTTCAAACAAACAAACCAGTCGGCGATGACACACAAATATCGCGCGGCGGCAGCCGTTGTGTGCGAACAACGACATTGAGAATTTCGGGAATTACAGCCGCTTGAATGGGGAAGAACGTTTTGACGCCGTTTGATTTCAGCCGTTCAATCAGTTTCGGATGCAACAACGAGTCGAATCGCTTCAGCTTGACACAATTTCGACGCGACAGATCTGCGTGCACTTTGCGACAACCAGACAGCCAACGGGGTGCTCTGCGATTGAAAACGATGGCATTTTATTCTCGCATCGTTCGTTGGTGCTTTTCGTCGTGCCTGTGGGGACATACGGACCATCGGTGGAGTGGTCAAAGTCGGTCCGACAGCCGACACGACAGCCCTTGCACGCCCTCCCGGCCCGATTTTTAATACCGTAAAAACCTAAATAGAGCCCCCCCGGAATAGAGCCCCCCCTCGGAATATCGATCGAAAATAACACCGGATTTGGAACGCTCTCGCTGAGAAACGAAAATAATTTTTTGAAAATGGGGTCAGTGAATTAATAGAGCCCCCCCCTTGTATTTAGGTTTTTACGGTAACTCCTTTGTAAATTCAAAGGTTATGGCCCATCTTCAAAAACATAATTTATTATCTCCCTGCCAATTCGGTTTTATACCTGGTCGCTCTTGAGCCCACTTCTGTCTGCATGTCACACTGGACAGCAGCGTTAGAGCGGGGAGCGCAGTGGACATCATCTACCTTGATAGCCAAAAGGCTTTTGACACTGTCCCCCACTCTGCGCTCTGCAAAAACTCAGCACTACGTTTCCCCCGTCATTTACTCACTTGGGTATCTTCCTACCTAAGTGGACGGTCACAACGGGTTCGGTCGGTGACGCTGTTTCTGAGTGGCTCCGTCACCTCCGGGCCCAGGGCAGTGTTTTCGGCCCGACTCTTTTTCTCATTTATATAAATATGTTTCAGCGTGGTGCATCCAGGCACCTACCTGTATCTCTACGCTGATACATCAAAATTTATAGGGAAATCCGTAGTGCTGTTGATCACAAAATCCTTCAGGGTGACATAAATGCGGTATTAGTTGGCTCTCTGCAAATGGCATGGCCCTAGCCAGTCATAAGAGCGTCACTGTAAGGCTTGGGATCGCCCCCAAGTCCCACCTGTCTATTTTTGTGGGAATGAGCAGATTGTTTCACCTCCCCATGTCCGCCTGGGTGTCATAATGACCAACAAAACTTAAAATTTGAGTCACACATTGGTAAAATTGTTGCCCGCCAGTAGAATAAAAGCATCCGCCGTAACTTCACAGTCGTATCGCCTTCCTCCGCAAACTCTACTTGCCTATGTTCGTCCATTACTGGAATTTTCCATGTCCATTTGGTCCCCTCAAAATGTCACTTTGGCTAAAAAAGTTGAAAAAATTCAAAGTAGGTTCACTTATTATTTACCAGGCATGCAAACATGTTTACCAAAGATTCACATAAATTTCCTATTTATCGCGCGTGAACGATCTTGTGCTCGTGTACAAAGTCGTTCGTGGTCTATACTGGGAGATTTTTCATCGGCCCGAGCATCAAGTTTGTGTGAGTCTGGCGCGGGTCGACTTGTCCGTATTGGCTTATCGCGTTGTGGACCTCTGCACTCAGGCGCGTCTCGCTGCCTCAATTCGCCTTTAATTAAATAAATCAGTGGTCGGACGTAGTTTCTCGCCAATTTAAAAATTCTCACCGTCGTTACTGTCTCTCAGTCATGAGTTTGCTTTCAGGAATGTCAATTTTTGTTATCGCCTGTTGTCATTCGTGTCCCCATTGATCATGATTTTTCGCTGTCGTTCTGTTTTGTTGGTTCTCTGTATTTTTGTTTTTTTTGTTTTATGTTTTGGGTTGATTAAGTTGTTTTTTTGTATTTCTTATTTTTTTTTCATTATTGGGGAGGTGTATGGTGTTATTTTGTAAGGAGTGGGGGTGATGGGAGGGGGGCGGGGTGGGGGGGGGGGGGGGGGGGGGGGGGGGGGGGGGGGGGGTTGGGGTGTTTAGGGTTAGTTATTGGTTCGATAAATGATTTTGAAAAATTTATGTTAGTTTGGTTTAAAATAAAAAGGGGTTGGAATGCGTGATATCAAAACGGAAACCATAGTCTTCAATTTTTCGTAATGACATCATTTTCATTGATTCATTTGTTAGCGCAAATTCTGAGAGTAGTTTTTCAATTGACGATAGATTGGAAAATGGTATATAAGAATTATCAAAATCAATCTGATTTTCACGTTCAGCACTCTTAACTACTGTGCTATTTGTGATTCTCACAAAACATTTTCAGCTGAAATAATCTAAGATCACCACGTTCCGAGTCTAACATTCTCTTTACTACATGTTTTGTGTGTCAACGACGTATTCCCCGCACTTTCCCTCTTTCGATTCAGGAAAAAATTTGACCAATTCTTATAAAGTCATTGTGCGACCAATAGCATGTTGGGAAAAGCTAGTCCAGTTGCCTTGACAGAGAGAAAACGCGAATTTTCGATTTCGCGATAGAAGGCACGAGTTGGCTCAAGGTTTGGCCTAAGCCTAAAAGTAAGCCTAATAGTAAGCCTAAACCAAAGCCTAAGCCCAAGCCTAATTATAAAAATGGAAAGTTGTGACAGATTAATATTATCTATTAGTAGAAGACACTATAAAAGGTGAGAGCTTGATGAAGGCAGCAATGAAAAGGAAAAAACAGAGAAATAAATGAAGGCAAAAAAGCGAGCAAGAGCAAATTTAAAAAATTGCGCAAAAATAAAAACTTTTTTCGCAAAATACCAAATAAACTAAAAACCTAGCCCCATAAAAAGCAGAGAAAAAACGAGTTCCTGGAGAATCCTAAGCCTGAGAAAAAGGGAAGTCAATTTTGAAAGTTGAAACTGGACTAGCTTTTCCCAAAATGCGGCTGAATAGGACTGGACTGGGACTGGGGCTGAAGTGGGTGCGGGCTAAGATTATGTGCGGGCTGCCGTCTCTCTGGCAGGCAAACGAACCAACAAACGCAAAGCAGTGGTCAAAGATCAAAGATGGATGATAATGCCAGCGGCGACTACAATCAGAAGGAGAACAAACTGGCTGAAGAAAAACCTCCGAGTGCCGGCTTAGATTCACGAGTCGATCCGGAAACGTTTGTGCGATTGGGTGAACAATTCAATGAGGATTGCAGTGAAAGCAACGAGGAACTTGCCTCTCAATCCAGGCGAGCATAATTTTTTTAAAAAAGTTCTGAACTGCAGCCTTCCCCTAAAAATTTAGCCTCCTGAAAGGTAAAATACAGCCCCACCGCCAGCTATCGCAATGTATCGAAAATAACAGCCGATTTGGATTTCGAACGCTCTCTCGGCGAATGATAAAATAATTTTTTGAAAATGATCGAGTGCAAAAATAGAAGTGGCATTTTAGCGAATACGACAATTTGCAGATCAAGTTTCGACAGCTGTAAAGTTTGTGTCAAAACTTTGCTTCAAATTTCAAATTTTATTTGCAAGCTCACGCAAAGACCTACAACGAGATCCGGAAAACACCTGAAAAATAAACGAGTGTACGCAACACAATGATAATCATGAATGAACAAACGACAAAACGTACCAGAGAAATTTTAAACCAACCAAAAACAGCAACGACAGGCGAAAAATCAGTGATCAATGGCGGACACGAGATGACAACAGGCGATAACAAAAATTGACGATTACCTGAAAGCAGCAACTCAGTGACTGAGGAGATCAGTCAACGACGGCTGAGAATTTTGTTGAAATATGGCGAGAAACTACGTCTCGACCACGTGAATTTAGTTTAGATTTAAAGGCCGCAATTGAGGCAGCGGAGACGACGTCCTCTGGGAGCCTGTTCCAGAGGTCCACAACGCGATAAGCCCAATATCGGACAAGTCGGACCCGCGCCATGAACTCGACACAAACTGTGGGAGTGCCCTCGGGTTGGGCGGCCGGTGTCACGCGATGGAAAGAATGATTCCTTGGTTACCCCAGGTATGAGACCACGAACGACTTTGTACACGAGCAAAGATCGTTCACGGTCCGGCGATAAATTAGGGGGTCAATTAGTGCATGCAATCGCTGTTGGTAAGACAGTGTTTGCATGCCTGGTAAATAATAAGTGAACTACGTTGAATTTTTTCAACGTTTTTAGCCAAAGTGACATTTTGAGGGGACCAAATGGACATGGAAAATTCCAGTAATGGACGAACATAGGCAAGTAGAGTTTGGGAGGAAGTCGCGATTACGACTGTGAAGTTACGGCGGATGGTCTTTTCCATTCTATGGCGTCGGCAACAATTTTACAATGTGTGACTAAATTTTAAGTTTTGTTGGTCAATTATGACACCCAGGTCCGGACATGGGGAGGTGAAACAATCTGCTCATTCCAAAAAATAGACAGGTGGGATTGGGGGATCCCAAGCCTTAAGTGACGCTCTTATGACTGGCTAGGGCCATGCCATTTGCAGAGAGCCAATAATGACCGCATTTATGTCACCCTGAAGGATTTTGTGATCAACAGCACTACGGATTTCCCTATAAATTTTGATGTCATCAGCGTAGAGATACAGGTAGGTGCCTGGATGCACCACGCTGACAACATCATTTATATAAATGAGAAAAGAGTGGGCCAAAACACTGCCCTGGCAACCCGGAGGTGACCGGAGTCCACTCAGAAACAGCGTCACCACCCAACCCGTTGTACCGTCCACTTAGGTAGGAAGATACCAAGTGAGTAAATGAGGGGGAAACCGTAGTGCTTAGTTTTTGCAGCAGCGAGAGTGGGGGACAGTGTCAAAAGCCTTTTGGCTATCAAGGTAGATGATGTCCACTGCGCTCCCCCGCTTAACGCTGCTGTCCAGTGTGACATGCAGACAGAAGTGGGCCTCACAGAGGAAGGATAAAAGAATTGGCAGGGAGTAATAAATTATGTTTTTGAAGATGGGCATAACTTTGAATTTAAAAGGAGTTACAAAAACCTAATAAGGGGGGGTATTATTCATGCCATTTTAAAATTATTTTGTTTTAGGAGAGGTTCCAAATCAGGCAGTGCTATTTAAAGAGTTATTAAAAATCGGGCCGGGAGGGCGTGCAAGGGCTGTCGTGTCGGCTGTCGGACCGACTTTGACCACTCCACCGATGGTCCGTATGTCCCCACAGGCACGACGAAAAGCACCAACGAACGATGCGAGAATAAAATGCCATCGTTTTCAATCGCAGAGCACCCCGTTGGCTGTCTGGTTGTCGCAAAGTGCACGCAGATCTGTCGCGTCGAAATTGTGTCAAGCTGAAGCGATTCGACTCGTTGTTGCATCCGAAACTGATTGAACGGCTGAAATCAAACGGCGTCAAAACGTTCTTCCCCATTCAAGCGGCTGTAATTCCCGAAATTCTCAATGTCGTTGTTCGCACACAACGGCTGCCGCCGCGCGATATTTGTGTGTCATCGCCGACTGGTTTGTTTGTTTGAAATGAAATGCCAATGTCAAACTGGACGGTTACGACGGTCCTGCCTTGTCTTTTTCACACAACGTTACGTTTTGCATGAAGGATACTTCGTTATTTGTGAGGCCACTAATTTTGAACCACCTGCAAAGCATATCCTCAGCCAGTGATGTGGTTGGTCCGAGCAAGAAAGCTAGCTAGCTGGAGGGGTCCGGCGCAAGAAAGCTAGCTAGCTAGCCGGGTACCCCGATTTGGGGGGTATTGGTCCGGAAGTCAAAAACAGGGGTATAAAAATTGGTCGAAATTTTGCTAAAATAAGCCTTAAAATGCGTATTTTTGTGCACGTGTGAGAAAATTTGAACGAATTTGACCATTTTGGCCCATAAAATGGTCATTTTGGCACTAAAATCAACGCTTTTCTTACTTGATGACCGGAGCAAGAAAGCTAGCTAGCCAGTTTGGGGGGGTATGGGTTTCGGAGCAAGAAAGCTACCTAGCAGTTGGGGGGGGGGTAGGGGCCCCCCACCCCCCCCCCCCCCCCCAACCACATCACTCCTCAGCCGTATCGGGATGGGAACTACCGTCACGCTGGTCGAAATTAACGGTTTCATTGTGTCCATACTTACCCTTTGTACAAACAGTAGCATGACATGACCAAGACGAGTCCTGGGATCGACCGCCAAATGACTGTAGTATGATTTTGATATTGCCCACTAGCATTTCGGTATGATCCCCGCAGGTAGTGGCAAAACATTGGTGTACGTGTTGCCAATCATTCAATCGCTGCACACGCGTCTTGTGCCCGGCATTGCTGCTCTCGTCGTTGTGCCCGTGCAGGCACTTGCTGAACAGGTGTGTTTGCGAAGCTAAAAACGAATTTTGATTGGCTGTCAAGGTGGCTGGTTTGATGCTTGCATGTCCAAGCCGGTCGTTAAAATTGTTCACTTGAAGCATTTTGAAAACTTGAGACTCGCTAGACTGTCGTATCTAAAAACACGTCGGGTCACCCGACATTGACGATACCAAATTGCATAGTGACCGGCCATGAATAACTGCAGGTTGGTGCCGTGTTCACTGAATACACAAAAGATTGGACCAATCTGCAAACGTTGGTGCTGTCGAGTGGACGTGATTTGGATAGCGAACGACGATTGTTGTATTCAGATGATGATGGACAATGCAACGGGGCTGATATTGCGGTGACGACCGTGGGTCGATTGACTGAGCATTTGCATTGGTATCAACCACCGAATCGCTGGCAACATACGCACAACGGACTGGATCTGCGTGCGCTGAGGTGGGCCGTTGCTGTGATTTACTCCCGAACAGGGGATCGCGCAATGTCGCGTATCCGGCATCCGAAACGTGTAGGTGTCAGTCGGGAACCCCCCCCCCTGATCCAAACCCCCGGAATTTGATTTAGGCGATGGTATTAGCATCAGCTTTTAATTGTTGATTGCAGATATCTGGTGATCGACGAAGCCGACCGAATGATGTCCGACACGCGCGTTGATTGGCTGACTGAAGTTGAAGCTGCTGTCTATGACAACAATGGTGCGTGACGCCGTGGTATAACGGTTGCTTTATTTTTCGACTCAAAGCGTTTTGTTCATCTGAAAACTGACAAAATCGCTTCAACAAGCTTTATGGTTCCGTCCGTTAATATGGCTACTTTCCAGACCCTGGCGACACACCGTCACGACGCCGTCCAGATGGTTCATCACTGGCAGCCATCCTAAAATATCGCCAATGTGCGCTGCAGAAAATCCTGCTGTCCGCCACACTCACACACGATCTGACAATGTTGGAACAATGGAAGTTGTTCAAACCGAAACTGTTCGTTGCGCAGACTGACCAGGAGCACAAAAACATTGAATCGTCGAATGACCAGAGAAATGACGCTGAATCATCTTTCCGCGATGACGATCAACATCAATCACAACAACAGCTGGTTCTGCCCAGCGGCCTGTCCCAGCACTATGTGCAAGTAAAACAAGCCTGGAAGCCACTGGCAGTGTACGCACTGCTACGCGAACACAGCGAGTGGACCAAAGTGCTCTGTTTCACGGACACACGCGAATCCACGGACAAACTTTGCAAGTTACTCGCTCTTTTGGCCAATGATCAATTTACAGTGGCTGCCTGCACGGCACATATGTACCCCAGTCATCGCAAGAAGGTCATCAAGCGATTTCAGGACGGCAAGGTCTGTAGAATGTTCTTACGCTGATAGCCAGTGCCGGGTTTTTTTCAAAATCAGATCAGATCGATTTGGTTCCCTTCCTCAATCAGCCGAACTTTTTTACCTGCAGATATTTCGAGATTTTCGGTTGCCACTATTTTTGATCAGCGTCAGAGCAGTCGCAGCTGTCCGGGTACAAAAATCATTTTACCAATGCGAGACCAACCCGATTCGATCCACAACCAAGGTGTTCATGAAAGCAACACGATCACAAATGAACAATCCATTAGGTGCGCATATTGGTGTGCAGTGACGTGGTGGCACGTGGCATGCACATTGACAACATCAACGTGGTCATCAACTACGACTTGCCGATCGATGGTCGATGTTATGTGCACCGGGCTGGACGGTCGGCACGGGCGAATGCACTCGGCGGTGTGCTCACGCTGCTCACACAACAACAGGTCGGTCTGGAATTCTGTTGTTGATTGATTATTGATATCAGATGTGCTGCGAGTGACGGAAGGCGGTGGTTCCCGATCCGGTCCTGTCATTAAAAATAGGGCAGTGTTGTCAATATTTTGCTGAACTGATAATCAGTTTTCAAAATAGTGTGTTTGAGTTGAGCAGTGGTTTGAGTACATGACTGCTGAGAACTTTTTGAGAAAGAAGTACCACAGTGGAATTTGTCAGATACGGATATTCTGAAAGTCATTTTACGGATCACAAAACCAATTAATTATTGTCATGTTTTCAGATCGACACTTTCGAAAGTCGTCTTACCACCGATGGATTGGACTGGTCAGCTGTCACCGAACTGTCATTGACCGATAAGTTGAAACCGTACGAAGCTCAGTATCGGACTGCTCTCGGCCAAATGAAGGCCACACAGAAACAAACAAAGAAGCGAAGGTAAAGATATGTGTTGAACCACTGCTCACAGTCGCGCTGCTCAAAATTGTTGAATAAAAATGAATTGAACGTTCTGTCGCGTTTGTTGTTGTTCTTGATTGTGTCTTGGATTGTGCTTGTGTCCGTTGTTCTTATGGCTGCCTGACCTAAATCTGGCGCATGCCAATCGCTTCTGTTGCTGCTCACTTGGATGACCTCCAGGTGAAATGAGCAGTGTTCACTGTGCAGTGAGTTTGTTTGGCCCCATTTCCGATTTAAATCCCGCGCTCATACTGGCGCTGGCTGTCTGCCAACCAATCAGTGTGCTCGATGTTTCTTCAAGCTCCAAGCTTTTCATTTTGCTTGTTTCACACTTCTAACCGCTACGCGTTGCATGTCGTTTCACAGTTTTGTTGTTTGTCTCTCAGTTTCAGCGTCCGAGATGGCTGGCGACACGCGCAAACAAATCAACAACCAACGCCTGTCGTATCGTTTGGTGTGGTTTTCGGTCGACGATCGGCACTGGCAACCAGCGTTCATGCCGAATGATCCCCGCGACAAATGGCTGGATGGCAAATTGTTGTGGCCGAAAGGAGCCTGTTCGATCCGGTCCAGTCTAGTCATTCTTGACAATGTGTTCTCGATGGTGAAGGTACATATTATGCTTTTCATGTTTGTTGATTTCGATCTGTGCTCATTTGAGCTCCACTCTTCCGTCGACCGTTCTTTTGAATGGCGCCGACATCTGCCGTGTCCACTCGAAATTACCATTCGCTGTGCAACATGTGGAGTGGCCGAGAATGGCTGGTGCAGAGATCACGCCACTGCAAAGCGGGTCATTTGAGAATGATGATTAGTTTTGGTTTCACACAACTCGACTTCAGTAGAGGACAGGATTTACAGTATGTGCCATAATTTTCAATGCAACATGCAGGCACTGGTAAAATTCGTCCCCTTTAGTAGTTTAGGCTTGGACTTTGGCTTACAGGCAGGTTTGGGCTGAGGCTCATGATAGGCTTGCCGCTGGACTTCGACCTGACAGTAAAAAAGACAAAACAGCTAATCTATTCACAACTCGGTTGTTTTCTGGTTGCAGGATTCCGACAATGTGTATGACTTCGTGACGAAATTCGACAGGTTTTGGAAGCTGATGTTCAATTACATTACCGATCGACAACTGCCCAGACGTTTACAGCGTTTTATTCTGATTATTGAGGTCAGTTGATCTCCGTGTAGTAGTTCTTGGTCCGGAGGGGGAGATAGCGGGCCCTCCGTTTTTTTCGGAGCGGGATAGTTTACCCCCGAGGGGGAAGACCCAAATTCAGGAAAAAGACACTTTTTGAGGTAGAAAATTTGACCTATTTTTGCCCCTTTTTGGAAAAAATTCTTCATAATAATGGTTTTTTGGTGACTTTTGCCAACATTGACCGAAAAATCACACATTTTAGGCCTAACAAATGCCTGGGCGAGATAGTATAGCCGGAGGGGGAGATAAGGGGCTATCACTGGTCGATCTTGATCATAAACAAATGTTTTGGCTCTTGATCAATTTGGTGATTGTTACACAAATGATTTATTTTTGTTTCAGCTGGCCAAACAAATACACAAACGAAAGTCGATGGTAAAGGCCACCGACACTCTCACGCATATCTATCACTGGGTTCAAAAATTCTTCCACCACAAGATCAATGAGCCAATCAGTTCGTTTTTTTTGTTTATAATTATGCTTGGGTTTTGTCACGAAGTTACATGGACCGTCCAGCAGTTTGCTGACTGGGTTGAGCTCTCTCTCTCTTTTCATTTTTCATTCAGTCTCGCTGATTATTGGCATTCGAGCCACTTAAGAGCTGTTCCAAACGCAGTTCTTCAATTAAGTTCTTACGGCCGGCACATATTTCTGAAAAGCTTACCGAACAAAAATATATCTAGCGTTTGTACTCGGACCCCGCTCATGATGCAATCAATGTGCATTCTGTGTCCCTGTGCAGATACGACGTACGCCGAATGCCTTCAACTGCAAACAGCTGCATCCGTGGTTGGGACCGTCGGTGATCGATTTGTGCACGACGATATGAACCGATGAAAGTGAATGCAAAGAAATACAATGACAATGCGGGCAAGACACGTGATTGCTTGATGCAGCGTGTCGGAATACAGACAAGACGACGGCGGGCAAGACCGAGACATGACGAAATCGTATTCAAGCCATTGCGTCCAAAGCCTGATGATCAAAGGAAAGCATCAGTTATCCAACGAACAGTGCGCCACAACAACAACTTTGGTGAGTTGATGAGCCGCGACTCGCGAGTTAACTTTTTTTTGCTTTTCTTCTCCGATATGCGGCGTGCTAGCATCTTGGTTGGTAGGCTTTGATTGAAAGGTTGAAAAATGCGATTTCTTATGACGTATCACGGTAATTTCTTCAAATTTTGGTAAATTCAGCAGGCACCAGCATGAAGGAACAGTTATACTTGTCCTCATGTGGACACTTTGTCCGCATGGACAAAACTTTGTATTGATCATATTTTGCAATTGGTTGCAGCAATAGCTTATATAATCGTAACAGTTGTTCAGCAGGTCTAGGGCAACAACCA
>JASAMV010004679.1:0-33769 GCA_030248065.1 Rhynchonema sp. JSB1_4
CCCGGAGGAGAAATTAGTGTACTAGTCTACCTTGGTCGGGGAAGTTAGTGTACCTTAGGGGGGTCCCCCCTCCCCCCCAGGAACTACACTGCTGGGGTCCGAAAAAAGAGTGCTTTTTGCATGCTTTTTTCTGCAAAATTGGCCGAAACAATGGTACTTTTTTGCATTTTGGACGAAAATTTGCCCAAACTGGCTATTATATGGAAGTTTGCGCGCGGAGCGCGCGATTTTTGGGGTTTTGAGGTCAAAAAACACCCAATTTTGCCTATAAAAACCATAAACTTATGGTTGCAAGATACCCTCCGGGGAGGTTGCAAGGTACCTACCCTTCCCCCCATCCCCCCCAGCCACTACACTGGTATAACCCGACCTACTGTACCGGGGTGAAAATCGGGGGGATACCTACTGTGAGATGCCAAACATTGGGGGATACCTGCTGTACCAGGCGAAGGGGATTTGAGATACCTACTGTATTGGGGGGCTACCCCCCAAACCCCCACCTGCAACACTGACACAGTGTGTTTTAAAAGTATTTGGTGAAGAGAAGAATACGACGAAACTAGCCTTTCAGCGCAAACTTTAATTCAGTTTCAGGTGCTTGTTCTCATTCGAGCTAAGGCCAGATTTGGCGACTTGCACTCATCTGAAAACCGCCGGCGAAACATCAGCCATGCGTTACGTGTGCGCATATCTGTTGGCCAAGTTGGGTGGCAACGACAATCCGAGCAAGAAAGACATCGAGAACATTCTGGCATCGGTCGGTACGGTATTGATGCGGATGGGGAGGCGACCAATCGAGTGATTGATGCGTTGAAGGGCAAGAATATCGACGAATTGATCACCGAAGGTTGGTGGAGCATCGATTGGGAAGCGGGACTGTGGACTGACTGCGGACTCGTTGTTGAACGTTAATATTATAGTTGCTGATGGAAAAGAACCGGTTTTTCTCTTGAAAAACCCGGGTCCGTTTTTTGGACGAAAATAAATTTCCGTGAAAAAAACCGGGCAAAATTTTCTCCCATTTTTACCAAAAAATTGACCCAGTGGTACCCAATTTCGGTAGTTCTCAGGGTCAAAAAGTCATTTCTTAGGGGTGCTTGTTCCAAAAGGGAAAAATTCAACGACGAACAGACATTTATTATGCGTGGAATCGTGTGAAAACGTAGTACTTGCAAGCGCAGCGCGCGAATTTTGGGTAATTAGAGGTAAAAACCACTGATTTTACACTAATTTTGGCCATTTTGGTCAAAAATTGGCACTTTTGGGGCAAAAAGGGGGGGATGCCTACTGTACAGGGGTGAAAATCGGGGGGGGATACCTACTGTACCATGCCAAACATCGGGGGGATACCTACTGTACCAGGCGAGGGGGGATACCTATTGTACTGGGGGGGGCTAAAGGGGTTTTGAAAGGGTTTTCTCTTGCAATCGCATTTATTCGTGTCTAGTCCTGGAACAAGCTGTTGCTCCATAATTGTGCCACATGATATTCCGATCCGATAATGATTATGATAGTCCGATGCGCTTGATCTCCATCGTTTCACACCGAATTGTAAATAATCAAACCAAGAAGAAAATATTTCCTTTCAGCAACAACGTGTACCGCGATGTTCGCAACGACGGATTCCTTCTTGCCTCAGGCAATCATGACCATCAATTGTTGTCGGGTCGATTGTGATACCATTCGGTGCTCAATTTAATTGTGACATAATCTACCATGCTAAAGGAATAAACAGTTGTTTACGTTATGATTGCCAATTTCAATTTTATTGTGTGCCACATGCCTTACTCGTTGCTTTGTGTTTTTCGTTGTTTAAGATTGACTAATTATGCGGAAATCCGCCCGTTTTGTGTGTGCTTAAGCATAGTCCCATACTCAAGCTTTAGGCTTCCACCTCAGGCTTAGGCTTGCGGTTAGGCTTGAGCTTAGGCACCAGCCTGAATCAAATAAAACACACAGCCACGACGAAAAACGGCTGTATCTCTCGTGGACGCGTGCTCGGTCGGGTGGATTTCCGTATAATTAGTCGCTCGTCAATGATTACACACTACACAGGATTTGCAGTTTTCACTCAAAGCAGCTGTCGCGGCGACCACCGGGTCAAACTCGTGCAAGTTGAGCAACATATGGTGACCTGAGCTGTGACATTCCAGGTGAAACGCCCTTTATTCTCTAGCATTGGTTTTGGCGGCAATTTGAATTCGGGTGGATTTTCCGTATAACTAGTCGTTCGTGCTCAAATTACCGTAAAACCTAAAATACAAGGGGGGGCTGTATTTTTTCACTGACCCCTTTTAGGGGGGCTGTATTTTTGGGGGGCTCTATTTTTGGGGGGCTCTATTTTAGGGAATACGGTACCCAAAATCCGCGCGGTGGCGGTACGCGCGCGGGTACTACGTTTTCACACGATTCCACACATGATAAGAAGAACATTAAAAGTTTTCACCCACCAAACCCCCCTAGGCAGTGTAGTTCCTGGGGGGGACCCCCTAAGGTACACTAATTTCCCCGACCTAGGCATGGGGGCAATACCCAATACTCTACCCAATATCACCCAATACCCAATATTGGGTGCCGGTATTGGGTATTGGGTGTGGGCCAGAGGTGGGAATCGGGCCGGCCCGGTGGCCATTTTAGGCAAAAATTGGGGAAATTAGTGTACCCGCAGCCGCAGGGGAAATTAGTGCACTGTGTAGGTACCTTGGTCGGGTACCTTAGGGGGGTCCCCCCTCCCCCCAGGCAGTGTAGTTCCTGGTCCGGCGCGGCGGTTAGTGTACCTACCCCTTTTTTCCGTGCGGCGGTTAGTGTACCTCCCTGGGGGGGAAGGGGGGGGGGAAGACCCAAATCCAGGAAAAAGTCACTTTTTGAGGTAGAAAATTTGACCGATTTTTACCCCTTTTTGGAAAAAATTCTCCATAAAAAGGGTATTTTGGCGACTTTTGACATCATTGACCTGAAAATCACCCATTTTAGGCCTAAAAATGGCCATTTTAGGCCTAAAAATGCCGATTTTAGGCAAAAATTGAGGCGGTTAGTGTACCTGGCGCGGCGGTTAGTGTACTAGTGTACCTTGGTCGCGGCGGTTAGTGTACCTTAGGGGGGGGGACCCCCCCCCCCCCCCCCCCCCCCCAGGAACTACACTGCCCCCAGGAACTACACTGACCCCGACCAAGGTACACTAGTACCAGTGTAGTGGCAGGCAGATGGTTGCAAGGTACCCTTGGGGGGGATGGATCCAGATGGTTGCAAGGTACCCCCTACCCAGCCTCCAGAAGGTTGCAAGGTACCCCTGGGGTCCGAAAAAAGGGTGTTTTTTGCATGCTTTTTTCTGCAAAATTGGCCGAAAAAATGGTACTTTTTTGCATTTTGGGCGAAAATTTGCCCAAAATAGCTATTATATGGAGGTTTGCGCGCGGAGCGCGCGATTTTTGGGGTTTTGAGGTCGAAAAACACCCATTTTTGCCTATAAAAACCATAAATTTATGGTTGCAAGGTACCCTCCGGGTGTCCGGGGTGGTTGCAAGGTACCTACCCTTCCCCCCCATCCCCCCAAGGGGTGGTTGCAAGGTACCTACTCCTTAGGGGGGGAATCCCCCCCATCCCCCCCAGCCACTACACTGACTAGTACACTAATTTCCCCTCCGGGTACACTAATTTCCCCAATTTTTGCCTAAAATGGCCATTTTTAGGCCTAAAATGGGCATTTTAGGCCTAAAATGTGTGATTTGCAGGTCAATGTTATCAAAAGTCGCCAAAATACCCTGTCTATGAAGAATTTTTTCGAAAAAGGGAAAAAAATAGGTCAAATTTTTCACCTCAAAAAGTGACTTTTTCCTGAATTTGGTTCTTGCCCCCCTTCCCCCCCAGGGAGGCACACTAGTTTCTCCTCCGAAAAAGCAGCGAGGTACACTAATTTCCCCGCCGGACCGGGAACTGCACTGCCCCTAGGTACATAACCCCCCAGGCCATCGGCTCTGGTACAGTAGGTATCCCCCCTCTCCGAGCCCGGTACAGTAGGTATCCCCCTCCAGTGTACCCCCAACACTGCTTGCAACCATTTGGCTGCCACTACACTCCAACCAGGGCGGGGTATCCTGACTTTCATTGGTTTTTTAGACACTTTTTAGGTGCAATTTGTACCTAAAATTTCAGAATTGCACCTAAAAATTGGAGGTTAGGTGCAGGTGCAGCTTGCACCTAGATTTTCACATTTTGTTCATAAAACAAAATTCTGGGTGCAAGTTGCAAATCAAATTTGACATATTAGGTGCAAGTTGTACCCAGTGAATTTTAAAAAAACCATGCTGACTTTTTGTCCAGAGAGACCTCACCCAAAAAAATCAGCCATTTTTACCTACCTCCAAAATGCTCAAAATCGCTTTCTGACGCAAGCGTTACCCCAAAATGACCATTTTCACGCTTCCATCACCGATTTTGCTCAATTTTCCTCCAAAAGATCATCTGTTTTGAACAACCCTCCATTTTGGGGCAACCCCAGGTGTCCGAGATAGATGCGCGTGGTCACAGTTACCGAGTTACGTGCGGGATTTTCGTAGGTTGTTGCAAAAGCTGGGATGCGCAAAACAGGTTTCTGAAATTTTTGACTCGCGTCCCGGATTGTTGCACGTCCGGCTCTTTTTTGCACCACGTCCCGCAAGCGACACCAATGGTGCTTATCCATTTCAGGTTGTGCTTTATTTTGCATGTATGACATCACCTGACCACGCCATTCACGTACTTCCCTAACGTCATCGCCATTATCATGTCAAAACGCGCTGCTGTCGATTCATCAAACCCAACCGGGGACGGCGGACTGGTTGACTGCTCTGTTGCAAGGAAAAATTTGTGGCTGGTTAAGGTAAGGTCAGCTTTTCAGTGTCGACAGACATCCACCACCACAACCTGCACCGTCTCGTTTTAGGGGCATGGCTGGCTTGGTCTGAATTTAGGGGCTACCTGGCGAAAAGTCATTTTTATCCAGTGCTTGTTCCATCTATGAAAGGTCGAGGTTTTTTTTGTTCCCGATAGGTTTTTTTGATGCGCGAAGCGCGCGGTTTTTTACCTTTGAAGTGTTCGAGAGTGAAAATCTTGCGATTTCGGGGTCCTTTTTCCTTCTTGTGGCTTCTCAGAGGGGATACGGTTCCCCCCAAATCGACTGAGGCGGTACGTATACCCCAGGTACCCCTCTCCCGCGCCACTGTCGTTTGCGCCTGCTCAGTGCTGCTCTCTCTGGCTCCCCACGGGTACACTAATTTCCTCGACCATGATGTACTTTGCACTAGTAGGGTGCGGGATCTGGGGGCATGCCGACAGCCGACACGCGACACGTACAGTTTGAAATGACCCACACCCATACACCAAGTCAAAAACCCAAACATACCACACCCAAACAGTTCCAGGGGGAGAAAAATTTTAGTCTGTCAAAAAGTAAAAATTGCGCCTTTTACACGTGTTTTGGCTAATATTAGGCTAGATATCCCTTTTTTGATATTTTCGCCGAAAGTGAACCTAAAAGTCCTTTGAATGCCACAGCACGCGATTTGTTGTCGTTGAAAAAAATGAGGTCCGAAAAACACCAACTATGCGTCTCAAGAGGACAAAATCATTCGTCAAGGGGAAGAGGTTATGAACGAGGTGAGTAACCACCTCACCCAGGTGTTAGACCCAAGGCTTTTTATCTTGGGAGCGCCAAGTTCGAAAAGTTGTTTCTGTTTAGCGCTTTTTCCTTTTTGAAAGATTATTTTAGTCGATGGCTTTCACAGAATTTGTCAACTTCTAATCCAAAAAGCGTGCGTACTCAAAAATCTGGCCTATTTTGCTTGACAGACCCCAAATTTCACTGAAAATTGGGTATCTGACGTGCGGAGCGCGCGATTTTTAGATACTTGAAAGCGTTGATCTTCAGATTTACGAAGGTGAAAAAGTGAATTGCGTTGTGAAAACACATGTTTCCTGAGATTCTGAAACCCAAACAGCAACCGCCCGATACCTGAACTCCTCGAAAAGTCCAAACATCCGACACCTGCACCTGCCGCACCCTATGCACTAAGCACTAGTATACTAATTTCCCAAAACTATGCCTAAGACAGGCAACTATAGGCTTAAAATAGTCATTCTTGCCCAAAATAAATGATTACTATATAAGTGTGGTAAAAAATCGACAAAGTATCCCTCTTATTGATATTTTTGCCAAAAACGGGCAAAAATAAGGTGAAGGAGCAGGCACGTGGAAAGCCTTCGAGAGCAGAGGACGCAATCGGGCTGGCCTGCGATTTTGGGCTTTTGGTGCTTGTTTGTTTTATTGCTCCGTAATGAAGCATAAAAAAGCAAGTAAATTATTAATGAAAGCACAGTTACAAGACCGGGTGGGGTAATTACGGAAATAAAAAATAGTTACACTTGCAACACTGGTTATGACACAACCGCAGCAAACGAAATCTACGTAAAGCGCCGGACATCAGGACAGCTCACAGGACATGTTATAGTAAATTTCTAATTTCGTTGCCTCATGCATTTCTACAGACGCAGGGAAACTCCCGTTCGAAGTCGAGGCAGGCAACAAGCCACGCAGCTGGCTCGAGGGCGTTTCGAATGCTTCAGTCGCACAAGCTGTGTGTGTCAGTTGCGTGGCTTGTTTACTGTGTATTGAGCTTGTTGCATGCCTCGACTTCGAACGGGAGTTTTCCTGCGTCTGTAGAAATGCATGAGGCAACGAAATTAGAAACTTACTATAACAGAACTGAAAATTATGCATTAATCCTCGTCGACGTCAAACGGCAATACCGGGCTCGGAAGGCATATTGGCGTCAGTCCATACTGTCGAGAGTCCAGAACAGATGGTGGGTTGAAGATTGTCCGTCACTTCCGTGTACTACCTATTTAGCGACGTGGCTGGCGTCCCCAGGCTGACGTGGATGCGTATCGAACGAGAGACATTGCCATATCCGTCCCGTTAACCGCACCCGGACGCGGTGGCGATTGAGCCTGGCTTTTGGTATTCGGGCCGGGCTGGGGATTTGAGGCTAGGCCAGAGATCCCTGTTTACCTAAAAACATCGCGATTTTTTGTCACAAAGTGGATTTCTGACAAATGAGGAAGTGGTCAGTACTTTTTGAGCTTTCTCGTTGAAAACAATGCGTTTCCTGCCAAGAAAATCAGTTCAAAAACATCGAAATAACAAAATCTGACCGGACGGGCCGGACTTCCCGTTGGAGAACCGAAAAGGTTCGGTTTCTCCACCTCGTTTTTTCTTCAGGTCCCCAAGTACCTATCTGAACAATGGCAGAAGCACGAAGGCGGCATGGTCGGTTCGTTACGGGCCGGAGAAAACGGGGTGGCGTTTGTGAACGCATTGCCGCAACAATCGACGACCACAAATGCTGCTGATGCTGGCACTTCACAACAAGGCAGGACGAAGTATGTACTGGTTTCGTTTTTTTGCGATTGCTTCACCCGAGTTGGTCACAGTTTGAAAGTCTATTTCCACATGCCCATTTCCATCGTCTAGCTGACTGGACGCACCGATGGGGCGGCGAACGCGTTCCAAAAATGGCTAATTCTCCGCTTATGGAGAAATTTTTTTGTGACAAGAGAGCAAAACGGTCAAATTATTTACTTAAAACTGATTATTTGCAGTACACGAGAGACTATGATATCATCCAAAATATTAAATAGTCGTTATCTTTCGTCAGACCCATCGATATGATGCCAGTCGGTCGGCGTGGTCCCTCTGGCAACATCAACAACCCCAGCAACAGTTCGTCAACATCAAACGATAATTGGGTGCCACCCGAACACGAATTTATGCTCAACAAACTCAGCGGGCAAACGTTGGCCGTCATTGCTGAAGGTCTGTGATTTCGTGACTTGTTGTCTGGTTCTCATTTTGTTTAGCCTTTATGGCCGGTTTCGATTGGTAAGGTGTGGTACGTTGCTGGGATTGGTGACTGACAGTTCACGTCAATAGCTTGTTTCCTGTTCGCACCCATCTTTGTTTAGATTAGACTTCAACAATCCAGTCTTTTTACCACACACTCGTTTCAGACAAAAGTCAAATCTACACCAACATTGAATCTCGATCCGGCAGCTTGACCGTCGAGGGCAGAATTGCGCAAAAAGCAGAATGTCGACCTAAAAGAACTAGAAACTATATGCAAATGAAATCGTGAGTTTTTTATGTCTGTGTTTCATTTGGTGGTAACCAACTATTTTCAGACCTGTTCTGGAGCCAAACTAATATATGTCAGGATTTGTTCCTTTTGCCAAACAATTGGAGGTTGCCGGCTTTTTTAATGCAATAATATATGTAAATTTTTGCTTAATAAATGTAATCCCAAGATAATATATGTCACAATATACATATATTTCCACAGCTCTGACTATTTTTTTATTGTTTCAGCAAGCAAATCCAAAAATACAACAATCCCAAAACCCGCATACAACAGATCGAACGAGCCGAACAGAAGTTCAAACCGGTTGATTCGCACAAGGAGCAGGTTAAATACCTTATTGTGTGCTAAACTACTATGAATATTTATGAAATCTGCTGCACATTTTAGCGCGAAGCTGAAAAATTCAAAAAGTCTGGCACGAAAGCGGTGCGTCGCGACAAACACGAAGTGCTCGATCAGTTGTTTGCGCTGTTCGAAAAGCATCAATATTACAAACTGGTTGATTTGCATCGATTAACTGAACAGCCGCCTGTGAGTTTGAAAAAGGATCGGCATGTTTGCAGGCATCAGCGATTAGTTGAGTCTGAGAGGGGTATTTTCTAGTGTGGGTATTTGTTGGACTTTCTCATCGAATTTGACAGCATTGACGTTGCCAAACCAGCAAGGCAACCGCACTAGTGCCTTCAAACGTGCATGTCGGTCGTTTTCATTACAATCTTCAGATTTATGTGGGTTTCCTTCAGAGCTACCTCAAAGAAATCCTGAGTGAAATCGCGCACTACAACACAGCACCGCCGCACCGCGCCATGTGGGAATTGAAACCTGAATATCGTGCATATCAGACAAAAAACCAAGAACAAAGTGATACGGGCAAAGGTACTGCAGTGGATTCAAATTGATTGTTTGACAGCTATAGTTTTGTTGCATAATCTTGATGTCAAGCAGTTATTTTTCATTAAATGGCTTGTCCGGTGTGTTTCTTATTTCGTTTATTCTGTGAGATTGTTTGTGCAATGTTATTTAATGGATCCGAAAATATAAACGTTGTGACTCTCGTTCACGTTATTGAGAAATAAATGCTGGGTCTGAGAGACACATTCTTGTCGGTTGCATCCCCAAACACCGGCCTCGTTTCAACCAAAGTGCATAGATGCGCTGCCTGCCTGCTGGCTGCTGCCGTATATGAGCTGCAAAACAATGCACATTTAGTTGTCTGGCTGGCGCAACGGAGGATTACTCTTCGATTAGTTGGCGGCAGTGTATGTATGACAAAGCTCGTGGAATCAATAAACCCATGTGAGTGCATTGCTTTGGGCTCACAAAGAACTATGGACCAAACTCGCCGTCGTAAACAATGTCAGGTGAGCCACAAGTGACAAGGATACGGTACTAATCACGTGACACAAACTCTGATAAAATGCATGCGCACCTGTGAATGATAAATGAGCTATAGGTTGGTATGGTACGGTCATGTGTGCGTTTGCATAACTTTGTTGGTGCGTTTGGTCAGGTAAACATGGTTGTTGCGCTGAGTTATGGGCGCCGAGTATGGGAACCATTTTTCTCGCAGATGACAGATATATAAGCGCATCCTTGTCCACCTTGCCTGCTGGATAAGCATGTAGCAAACATTGCTATAACCAACACTCGATATTATAGTGTTTTCAGGAGCCAACTAGTCCCCGTCTGCGAGTTTGATGGTTGTGGTGGTCAACAACTATTCGTTGGGTCTACTCCCTGAGAGTGACCAGTGAATAGCCCCAGACCCAGAACAATGTCTTCAATACGATTGTCCCTCAACAATCACTACAGCCCGGCAACAGCCGAGCAACGAGCGATGCGCGCTGAGCAAGATCAACTGGAACACCCTTATGTCGACCGGTGTTTGCCAATGAAGTACACCATTCGCCTGTTTGGTCTGTACCCCGGGTCGACCTCACGAACCTGGACCAATTCGATGGGTCAGTTTCGGTCCAACAGTCTCATCCGCACTGGCCTGATTCTCAGCTCGGTGTTTTGGAGGGTCTACGCCATCTGCCTGTTTCTATTCTCCGCTTATCTCTTCTACTACACAATCACAATATGGCAGTTCTACAGCAGTGTTCAGGTTGGTATTTCATGACATTTGAGAACGATTTTGGGTATTTTCACGTTGCAGAAATAGGTAAAGCTAGCAGGGCGCCTGTACCAGCCTCCCCTATGACATTTTGGATCATGATCACGCACGATGATACAGATGATAAGGCCTTGCACCGACATCGTGCATGTTGTTTCGCCAGATTTTTCGACCCTAAATATTCCCGGAGAAAAAATTTAAAATTCTCTCATCAGACAAACACACAGGTGTCATACCGGATTATCGATTTTATGAATCGGTTGCCATCCCGCAGGGTTACCTCGACATTCTGGTTGTGTGCAGCATCATAACCGGTATCAAACCGATGATCGCAATGAGCACCATTCTGTTCTATTTGGTCGGATTCAAACGACACATGAAAATGTCGAATGTGCTGAACAAGGCGCTGCACGAAATGAACCACGTACACGGCTTCCAGTTCAACCTCAAATATCTCAATTATGGCTTTGTGGCGGCCGTCATTGCATGGGGCGAGTTTTGCGATTTCTGATTCTAGAAACAACGTGTAGGTACATTCTTTTGCCTTTTGCACTGGAGATCATCCTAAGATCACAATTGATCACCACAAAACATGTCACTCGAAATTTAGCTGAAATGTACCTTGAAATACCCGGATTAAAATCAAAAGGTATATAAAGGTCTAGTATGATAGGTTGAAGATGAGCCAAAACCCAACTTTCCGAGTGCACGCCTGCTCATATATTTGCAATCGCCCAGAAATAATGAGTGTGTCTCCCAAATTCAGGCGTTGGCGCGTACACGGTGTCGATCACCGAGTTCATCATTTGCAACGCTGGTGAGTTCGGTGATTGGCCGGGTGGTTACGCGGTGATTCTCGCGCCGTTCATCACAATCACGGACATGGTACGAGTGCGAGTGCTCTTACAATATGCTTTTTAAATCGCTCGTAAAAGAGCGCGCATGATTTTGATTGTTCACTTATTTGACCAGGTGCCTCTGTTGTACTACCTATCGTGCACGTTCGTGGTGCTTCGTTACACACAACTGCTACAACGACAACTGCAACGACGGGCGGAACGAGGCATGCACGTGCCGCTGACTGACTCGTACGAGCAGATAAAGAGTCTCTGCAAACTGCAGGTACTTTGCATTGCACCCGTACTTCGGCACGAATCATGTGGGCCAACTTTTGAACGCGCCACAGCGCTGTATTGTGTTGGACCCAGTGATGGGCCCCGTATCGGTGCGGTGACGCATAGTTACATACCTGTGATATTTCAAGATTGACAAAAGGTACTATGCCCGCGCGTGTTTATTCCTGTTTGGCATCATAAGAGATCCGGAATAACCTTGATACAAAAAATCACGAATTTCAAATCCGGTATCACGAATTCCAGGCTGCCACAAGCAAGTTCTTCGCTCCCTGGGAACTGTTCTCATTGGGCTGGACGCTGGTTATCGTCTCATTTATGTGTTATCTAGCCACCCAACCTCACATCGACTTGTACAAACTGCCCGACGACCTGCAAGCGTTGATGGGCGAACCTGAGACAGAGCACACGATCAAAATGATCATAAAGTTGGAAATTGTTGTGGGGTTTTGTTAAAATTCCAATTTTTGCATCGCCTACTATAACTGTGGTGTCCGCAATTGCAGCTTCAATGTCACCTGGACGGCCATTCAGATTGTCACCGCATTGTCGCATCTCGTGCTGATAATCGCCGTCGGAATACGAATCAACGAAACGGTCGTTTGGCCTGCTTATATTGGCCACTTGGCCACCAAACCGCAATTCGTGACACAGCTTTTTCAATCTTTCCAGACGAGACGACTGATCGCGCAAACCGTGAATGTGTTCGCCCGAGAGCCTCATCTAGAAGGCGATTCCAGTCTGTTGCTGGTTTGACGCGTTGCATTTTCAAGTGCACTGTTGTGCCAGTGGGCTGTTGCTATTCACACGAGACTGCTTTCAGTCGACCAAGTTCGGACGGAAGCTGGCCACCCAATCCCGTTGGGGCATGCACGCCTGGCTGGTGTTCGATTTTGAACGACCAATCATTTTTACGGTACGTGTGATGCAGTATGTATTTCGGATCATTTGATGGTGAGGAGTGAAACTCCAGTCTTGATTGTACTTTCAGATGATCAGTGGTGTTATGACGTACACGCTGTTTTTGTACAGAATGGGGAACGAAAAAAGCGCACGCATGCCTAAAAATGAAACACGTAGTTTTCTATGACGAAAACCTGGGAGTTAGTACATAATATGTGATATCTCAATGTTCATGTTTTTGCAAACACGCCATTCCAGGGAATTATTCTGCCTCACTGCCAAACTGAGAAGTCTTATGCTTTATTTGAATAAATGTACATGATCATCGTGAATAAAATTTTGTAGTGTTGAATGTCCGATTATAGAAGTGGAATACGATCATGTTAAGCATATCACCTTGTAACCTAAGGGCACTCAGCCAAACAATCACAATAACATCGTGAGTAAAAATACTAACAAACGTGTCGAAATCCTGATCAATGAAAAACGACATTGCGACGCTAAAAGTCAAAAGACTGAGTTAGAGAACAGACATTGCAAAGCCAGTAGTGCTCAACTGCTGAAAAGTACTATTTATACGAACTATAATGCGCGTCAACAGCAGCTCGGTATGTACGGAACAGAGCATAAAGCTGGCAAATTTGATAAACGCAGAAATGTAATGAACGGTGGAACGTGATCAGACAAGAAAAGCGTGAGTTCAAAAAACTTTGGTGACAATTTGACAAGAAAAGCAGAGAAATCCACAGGAAGATCTACCAATGAAACAGTAGCCATTAGCTTCTTTAGTAACCTCATTGATGGTAATGACAACAGCAACAGTTCAACCATTCTCACTGCGACCCCAGCAACACACAATAACACGATAGCCACATTACTTCGTATTGTGTCACACGCTCACACAGCACAAACAAGTAGGCAGGTAATGGATACCCAATTATGATCAAAGCAGAAGACGATTATGAGGACACCAGTGGAAATTTTTTGAAGTGACATTCTAGATTTTCAAACATGCACCTTACGGTAAAAAAAACTTGTCACTTGGCTCGGATATGAAAATGAGTGGTCTCGAAAGGAAGCTAAAGCAAATCACACTGTAAAAAGGTGTCTCGTCAAAATATGTTCATGCATCACCCTTATACGTGAATTCTGGTCCACCGTTCACGGACCAAATTGTGTCGAAGTCATTTTGTGTAATCTCTGCACCTTTCTTTCGCGTCAAACCAGTTTGCTCTAATGGAAGCTCGATCATCTTGAGATCATCGCGGCCTGGAATCGTACAGCCCAAATTGTGGTTCAAATCAATTTATGGTGACGGCTCACTGACACTAACCAGAGATCAGCGGCACAACCGCTCGCGGCGGGTTAACTTCCATCTGTCGAACTGCGTACTGACCGTCGAAGTGCACGAACCAGAAACCGCCTGCGCGTGGAATTCACAATACTTGGTATGGTGTTTATGATAATCCAAAAACGATCGCAAACAACCTGCAGCCACACTTTCAGCTGTTCGATAGCGCTCGCTCGGCCGTGGTGCCAACGGAATACGGAAAAATCGATGGCGTCGTGGCGCGTGTGACGGATCAGGTGGTGGCATGTAGACACCGGCTGAAATACGTAAAGCATTCAATGGACTTAGAATAATTCAAATCTGTCACTCAGTTTTATTTGCAACAGCAGGAGCACACCAACACAAGATGACGTAATGGCACGTATGATTTGACATAGTTTACGAAACGACACTCGTGCCAACCTGTTCTTAGAACCTCTGGTGGTGCACGAGCTGATTCTTCAGCCGATGCAGCACCCGTATTGCTGGCTGTCCAATTGTGATACATTTGCAAGCGGCGATGAAATTCGGTGCGACAAGCTTGGATCAGGTCAATGTCTGAAAAAGAGGTTGTTGAAAGCTGAGACTGAATTCGAACGCACTTCGTCAAACACTCACACTCTTTGGTCTTTTTGCGAATAGACCGTGTTGCACAACAAAGCGACAAATGTTATCACTCACTTGGTTTGACATCAGTGATAACACATGTAATTAGCAGTGCAGAAATATTACATTGCAAATGATATCATGCAACTGAACAGTTGGCACAAAAGATGCAATGCGATGTCAGTCAAAGCAACATCCCTATCGTTACGGACACTTCATCAACTTACATCCCATGTGTAACTGACTGGATAAGTCTTGTAACGCCGTGCCTGCGGCCGCTATAAATAAATAAACAAACTGTCACTCCGGCACACAGTTAACACCAAATTTGGATGCCCCAAGTTGAGAGCGGACGTCTAAAGTAAACATGTAAAGCGTTCAGAAGCAAACAAATCTCTCACTTGTCGATGTGTTGATCAGATCTCGCAGATCAGCGTAACGCCAAGTGCTCAGATCAGCCGAATGCTGATTTGTGCTGAAAAAACGAAATGTTGTTGTTTTATGACAAAGCATAGCTCTCGAATAATAGTCAAAGCAACGAACTTGTTCTGCGGAGCGGGACGCACTTCTGGTGGTGAATCAATTATTGGATTTTCATCATACTCACGTGCCAGACGCATGGCCAATTCTCTGTCCATTTTTTCTTGCTCAAGTCGTGCCCGTCGTTGCAAAGCCTGAGTAACAACATAAAAGGAAAGTTTAGTCCAACGAACATTTCGGCAAAAGTACCTGTTCATGTGCTCGCTCTTGCATGGCGACAATCTCAGGGTCGACGTTATACGGATCCAGTTCTGCTAGCAGCAGAGCGGTCGATTCATCTATCTCAGGTTGTTGGAAAGACGGACCTGAAATTTGACTTGGATGGTGACGTATCGTATCAAAGTCGCGGTAATAATGACGTGGACATACCTGCTTTGTCAGCGGCAAAACCGACAGATCTTTTCGCAGGCACCGGAGCGGCTGCCGCTTTCTGCGGCGCAACGTGCTGCTCTTTCGCCGCTTTTTCTAGCACAGCCTTCTTTTCTGTCAAATACCTTTCTTCTTCAGCCTTTCTTTCAGCTTCCAATTTTCGTTTTCTAAGTAAAAGGGAACAACGTGTTGTACGGTCTTTGAGTGATCTAAGTAGAAGCCACGAGCGGAAGGTGCTAACTCGGCGTGTTCCCTTTCGAGATGTTCTGCTCTTTGTCTTTCCAGTTCTTCCTCTTTTCGTTGCTTCTCGACCTGCTCCTCAAGTTCCTTGAGCCTCTGTCGCTCCCTCTGGTCCGCAGCCACGGCTGCCTTAATGTCTGCTTGAAGCTTCGTCAACCGTCCATGCAGTTTATCGTAGCTCTGTATCACTTGATATTTCGGAAGCGTGGGATTGTTCTGAAAAAGTGCCTAAATAACAACGCGTCACCTCATGCTAACAAAACTCTCGCGATACCTTAATGTCCAGCTTCAGCTGTCTAATATCACTGGAAAATTGATTGATTTCCTGATGCCACTTGTCCCGGTTGGCCCCTTCCAAGTCATTTGCAATGTCTGTCATTATGCTGATTTGTGACAGGAGCTTGTTGCATTTGCTCACCGTTGTATAACTAAAACAAACTGACGCTCAAGCCGCAACGTTCAGGACCAGTACGCACAAAGAAAGCCTAACCGATGTTTGTGTCGCTTTTGCGCCAGAAACGACCGTACGCTTGATTGCATAATGATTCGGGCTGCCATCCGATACTCAATCTTATGTCGCACTGGAAACAAGACTAATGTGATCAAAACTGACTTTATTGTTAGTAGCAAGCACTTCGTTGAGCTAACATTTGATCACAGACAGCGTGCACCACTGCGACTGCTTCCAACGTGTTCGAATCAGCCACGCTTGCACCTATGTAGGCACAGATCAATTGAATTGCCTGATGAACAAAGATTTGGAAGATTTCGCTTAATCATCACCTTGTGCACTAGCGCTGCCAAATGCTCTGGATCGGCTCTCAACATTTGGTCAAACTCAGCAAACTTGCCGGGACGAAAGAATACTTTGGTCAGTCCGAACTTGAAATCATGGTCGTTCAAACCCAATGCTTTGAATAGACACTGAAAACAAGGAGCTGTGGTAAGTGCTAGAACAGCGGAAGCATTACTCTGGAATTGCCGGCTAACCTTCGCGAACAGTCGAGGATCCAACCTCTTCAGACGATCAGGCATGCTAGTTTTATACGTGTCGTACAGACTAGCGAAATTGGTTCTCGATGGATAACCCTGTTGCATTAGCTCCAGCACGCTGGGCATGCCTGAAGATATTGAAGTGCAAGTGTGCACAACTCATCAGTAGAAGAATAAGAGTGCCACTCACCACTGCATTTCAGCTGACTGAGAACCTCTGCTCCTTCAAAATCGGCCGGTTTCATTTTTGAGTTGGGTTTCAAGCATCGCACGAAGTGGGTTCCCTGTAAAGTGTGGCAAGCTGGCGAGATCTGACATGAGATGTGCGCGTTCGAGCGTCATACCGTCTTGGTCAATTTTTTCAGCAGTTCATTTAGTTGCATTCTGAACTTGGCACCAACGCTTGCAGACACCAATTTCCTGCTCCCGGCACCCAATCCACTGTTTCGGTTGGGTGATTTGATCTGAGATCATTAATTTTTTTATTTGGTTTTATATTGAGTTCCGAACCGCTCGTTATAACACGAGCTGACTCAAGCTCCAAGCCGCACCAACCGGTGTAGCGAATAGTTCTTTGATCAACGGTGAACGACTGTCTTCGAGAACAACGGATAGCGATTCGTGCAGCGCATCATTATTTTTCTCAAGAAATTGCGACTGAAATTTGGACGTGGGGCAATTATGTTTTCAATTGGAAGCATCTTAAAAATCAGCAAGACTAACCGTTTGGTAGCACACTGCCCCGGCAAAATGCCGAACCAAAAATCCTTCGTCATCGCGCACGAGTTCACGGTGCTCCCGCAGCTTCGATTTCCGGGGCAGCTCCAACCGGAAGTGTTTTCGGTGTTTCTGATGCACTTCTGCAGTGAAATGCTGGTAGCTCGGTCGAGGCAGACGCATCTCTTCGTCCAGAATGTCCAGGATGCCAGTTGCTTTTTGTTCAATGAGGTCTGAAAAACCTCCGTTTGTCCAGGGTATACATTTTATCACCTACATGTAACAAGACTGTTTCAAAAGCTGAATAATGCGCATACCTATGCAATCTTGATTGTCAATAAAATCAATGTGTTTGACGTTCAATCCTTCACGCTCGTACAATTCTTGCTCCTAAAAAATAAGACCAGTAACGAGAGCCAGTGCGGAAATGGATGCTATCTACACACCTGTTTCAGGATTCTGTCATTGAAGAACTGCTGCAACTTTTCGTTGCAGTAATTGATGCAAAACTGTTCGAAACTGTTTTGCTGGAAGTACTCTGCAATGTTATATTTATTTAGAAGTGAGAAATGCAAGTTAATCAAATTTTTAAGGAAATACGAACCAAAGCCGGCAATGTCAAGGACTCCAATGTAAGTTGAACTGGATGAGAACGGGATGCACGCATTGACTTGGGTAACAATGTAATCAAACAGTCGACTGTATGTGGCTTTGGCTAGCGCATCACGGGCGGCGCAGGCTTCACCAGGCTTCAGTGGGACCCTGAAACCGCACAACATGACACCGTGTCTCAAATAGAATGTACCGCCTTTAAACCAGGGAATCCAACCACAAACCGGATGAGTGTTCCCTTCACTCCACCGCCTTTTGTTGGTTGCATCATTCGGCTAAGCAGGCCCATTCTTAGCTCATCCTTGTCCAAACCAAGCAGACGAGATGCCATTGTTAGGTGGAGATCCGAGCCTGCTGTCACGCAACTACCACCTGCAAACAAATTCAATTTAATTTGATTCCAGCTACGTTATGACTAGATTCTCTGAACACATGACTCTTTTCCTTTCCCGACACAGTTTACTACCTTTCGAATCATTAATGTTCTCTTCGAAATCCACATTTCCCAAGTGCAATATGCCAGCCACAGTTGCATAAACAGCCGACTTTTCCTCATCACTAAGACCGATGTGACCAAGCGCCGTGTTGATACGTTGAAAGTCGGCCAAGTCATCGACGACTGGATCGTGCATCGCTCCAATGGATCGATGCTATAACAAGGTTCTCTCTTCGGTGGCAATCACATGGAAACGGCTTCTCGGTTACTTGACAAACACCGCAAACCTCTTCACTGCACCGCTCAGGTTCCAACGAACCAGCTGACCTTGGCCCAGAAAAAAACTGCGTTACACCGAGCTTCAGGTACTGAAATTTCCGAATTCGTTAAAAGTTGTGAACTAATGGTATTAATAATGAAAAAGCAAGCTAACGTTGTACTTGTCGGGAGAAGAAAGACGAAATTCAGATCTGAGTTTCGAATCGAGACCAGCAAGAAGTTGATAAAAGATGTGGAAGTTGCGCTCTCCACGCTGCTGACGGCAAACACGTGCCTTCTCGAGCAGGTAATGTGAAACGTAACCGCCCGCCACACTGAACTGAAAGTTTGAAACAGTGATTTTGTTGTTTGTATTTTCGCCAAACAATGACAATACGTGACATGTCCCGTGTAGGACAGATAAGTGACGGGTGTCACATCAGAGAATTTCTGGTGCACGTCAGCTGCGCTGCTTCACCACTGCATACCTTGTTTGTGAAGTGGATTTCCACAAATTTTCCAAACCGAGACGAGTTGTTGTTTCGCAGTGTTTTCGCATTCCCAAACGCCTCCAAAATTGGATTTGCTGGAACGTGCGGTACGTTTTACAACCAAGTTGCAAGCTCAGCTGAATGTGCGAAAAATTCAGAAGATTTAGTGTACTTTCGAGTATTCGTTGCTCAATTAATCCAGCGCCGTCACCGTAAGATTCACAGAGAAAGCGAAGAATATATTTTTGGCTTTCTGTCTTCCCAGCGCCAGATTCTCCTGACACGATAACCGACTGACTTTCGTTGTTGCGGCGCATTTCTCGGTACGCCTTGTCGGCTGCAATGCTTTTGTTCTTTGCTTGATTGTTGTTTTTAATACTTTGAATGGTCATGGCATCAGCGTATTTCTGCACAAAAAAACTGGCAATGAATATTTTATGCACACCCCTCGCACCCAATCATACACCAACCAATAGCGTACAAATGCGGCGGCAACACTCCCAACGACTGGCCTCTGTACTTGTGTATAACATCAGCGCTGTACAGCGTCGGTATGTCGGTGTATGGATTAACGGCTATGAGGATATTTGCAACATAGGTCTGCAAGTAGGAGGACATGAATGAATGCCAGACGATAAATAAATAAACGGCGTTGTGTGTGTCTGTGCGGAACAGAGCAGCCACACGCGTGTGTACATAACTGCGGCATGATTTTCGTCATGCATGAGCGACAGTGGGCTGCGTGGCCCACACCTGCGTGTACACTGTGTGTGTTTGTTAGGTCACTCTCAACATGGATTGCAAAACGAAAGCACAAAAAAGCGATCATATGAAAAGTTGTAGCTGATCTACTTGCACAATACCACAAAAAATAAAACCCGCACTAACATAGATCTTGTTAGCGAAATATCGTAGCTTCGTATTGTGCAGCAGTGTTGCTTCGTTCAAATAGATCAACGCACCTGAAAAGGAACATGTTGGAAACTGGTGGTGAGCCGTGGCAGTCAGTGGCGCAGGATAAGGGTTTAGCAGCTTATGGGGAACCACAGCCCTCCGAGAAGTCTAAAAAAGAACCCTATTGCAAGGTTTTCAATCTCAAAGCTTCAAATGTCAACAAATCGCGCGCCTCGCGCGTCAAGTATACGCGTATTTTCATTGGCTTCTAGTCTAGTGATTCCAGGTGTCAAAAGGTAAACATTTTCACGCGCAACGCGGGCTTCTGCTGCTTTGACTAACGCATGGCTTAATAGGCGCTGAATTTTGAACAAGCACTCAATAAGGCGGGCCATAGCCAGGCTGACGCGCAAACACGCCAATGCGCATGCATTGTGGATGCGGCCTAAAAACGACTTTTCAGGAATAGCGAAAGCTAACCTAGCTACGCCACGCCCTTGGTGGCAGTAGAAAAAGAGTGTAAATATACAGTACATCAAAAAATACTGAGGAACACACAATTATCGTCTTCTTGAGCGTTATCATTTTCGACAGCCGGATACGTTGCTGTTGCGGCGACTGTTCGAGCCTGCAAAAGGTGCTTCGGTGGGTTCGTATAGTGTCTGACTTTCAACTTAACGATTATCATACGTAAGTTACGTAACATACATATCAATAATTTGAAGCTAAATCTCATTCGTCTATGCGATTGCGTTCTCAGTTTTAGTGCAGTAGCAAAGCACAATAGGAAGAACGCTCACGTGTTATGTTGCATGCGTTGTTGCAGTCTCTACATTCCTCTCAAGCACTTACTGAATCTTTGTTGCCCGTTCGTCCGCCCAGTAATTCCACTGTGAACGAATCGCCACCAATGTCGACAATTCTGGCCAGGACATACCCTTGTATTGGGTCAGGAATCCAAACTTTGTGGGTGAATCCATCTATCGATTGTCGTTTCATGATCATGGGCCGACGCCGCCGCGCTCAGCACTCAACAGATGGATTTCAAACACTTGTCTGGAACATCATCACTAGCAATTCCAATAACTGGTGTACAAATTGAAAAAATGACTTGTATAAAAAACAGAAGCAAAGTGAAATGCCTCACCCAACCCAAAAACAAAATAACTTCAGCAGCTCACCTTGTCAACACCGGTGACTTGTGACCACAGACTAGGATCGGGCTGGGATTTTGGACTTTTGGTCGGGCCAGGTAGGGCCGGACATGTCGGCTCGACCCGGCCCGAATTGCTCAAATTTTAAGCCAAAAGCGCCTTTTTGACCAACGGTTTCCAAAAAATTGCGTTTCGCGCAGAGTATGTGCACATTTTCTGTAGGACGCAAATGGGCCCGCGGTTCACAGAAACCGAATCACAAAAACATAAACATGCTTCTCCAAGAAAATTTTGCAAATTTTGTCTTTTTACCATTTTATACTTTGACCCCAAAATCGGGCCGGGCCGGGCCGCATCGCGATTTTGGACCTTAAAATCGGGCCGGGCCTGGCCAGAGTTTTGGTCAGTCGGGCCGCGCCAGGCCGAGGTTACCCAGCCCGATCCTCATCTCTGCTGGTGACTAACACAGCAGCTCCTGGTGCGAGGCTGCTGCACAGATGAAACATCTTTTCGTTGTGTGCTGCTTGATTTCCTTTGGCCAGAGCGAAAATTTCTGCTGCCCTCTGATCTGTATTCTTCCCACACTGAAGCACACCAGATGAATTTTCGAATTTTGAACAAGTTTGTTTTCATGGGCTTTTGCATGTTTCCATGGGCTTTTTGATTAAACATTAGCGTTAAATAGACAATTAGGGGCAATCGAAATACACATACCTACATAATCTATTCATGCCTACATAATCTATGCATACACATGATATTCGACCGCCATCTGCTGAACAGCAAAGAACAAAAACAGCAACAAACGCCTGACAACGTTACCAAGACTGCCTTGAAATCCATGTGACTTAGTATGTACCTGTTCGCTAAACCTGAACCATTCCCGTGACGAAACCGTTTAAATTCTGCCCTTTCACTGTCACTAAACGGAAAAAGTTCTACATACATACTACGTTCGGTATGTTTAGGGTGACCGAACAAGTACGGAAACCCTCCCGTGAGGCTAGATCTCAGCCATTATTACAACAGGGTTTCTGTACTTTTTAGGTCACCCTCACCCTGTGTAGTAGTGTGTAGGTAACGCATTTCTACACTGAAAGAAACTGGAAATCAAAAATGGCAAATGCGAAAAAATTAAGCGAATGAAAATTTTACACTTCTTTTGATGCACATAAGACAGCTCAGTTGTAATCGTGAAAGGTTTACTTTCTTAGAACTTGAACAAGTTTTATTCACAGTTTTTGTCAACGTACCTTGGTTTCACGCGGTCATGAAGAAATTTGACGTAAAAATTCGATCATGCCACAACCTCAGTTTCCTTCTCACTCCCTTTCTTGTTTCCTTCTTCGTTTTAACCGTCGGTCCTGGCTGTACTCAAACACCACTGCGGTTCGGTAAGATGATTAAAAAGATTCTATCTGCACACCAGTGGGAATAAAAATATAATTCAACAGAAAAAGCGACACTGAACAGCCCAAGGATTGCCGGTCTGCCTCCTTTATGGCGAGATGCTGTTGTGCCCTATGATTTTGAAAAGGTACGGTAAGTTGATAATGATAAAGTCGATGCGTATGTGACGCTGCTTGTACAATCGTTTCGTGGATCAAAAACAAGTTTAATGGTCTTGCAAAATTTCACACGTTGCAGAACATCACGTTCAGTCACAAGGCCGTGCACCGTGCCATGTCCACGTTGGAACGCGTGTCGTGCCTGCGATTCAAAAGAGTGCAACGTCCGGATGAAGACGATAACAACAATGATTCTGAAACATCACCGATGCCCTTCTTGATGGTCACGGCAACAGACGGCTGTGCGAATGCTGATCTGGGTATGCATAACAGAGTGGTGGGACCGTATAATATGTATGTAGGTACTGCTTTTCAATTCAAGGACTGCGCGACCACGAATATACAGCAAGGCAAATGCAAATTTTCTTTGAAACGCGCATAAAAAACGCTGCCGTCGTCGCAGCCCGACCCCGTCGTCGTAATAGTAGCCGTTGAGCTTGCCTTCGAGTTTGATAGACCAACGCTCACCTGAAAAGTGTGAAATGTTCGAAAACATGTTTTCTAACCTATCCTATCAAGGTGCCTGGTCCCCCTCGTACCTGCGTCTATCCCCGTGGTGCGCCCGCAGCTCCAGGGTTGTGTTGCATGAACTGATGCACATCATTGGATTTCAACACGAACATCAGAGAGCCGACCGGGACGATTATATTCGAATTAGAATGGATAATATTGATGTACGGTTGGAACACATAAGTTTATGGATTGTTTGCTGGGCTGTATTTCAGCTAGCGCAAAGGTGTGTATGTACAGTACAACTGCAGCACCACTGCCAATGGCAGCGCTAGATCTAGGTGACAGTATACGCCATTGATCTGCGATGGGCATGATAACAGACGTCGTAGCCGTCATTGAATTTCCTGGTTATTATGGTGGCTAAAGCTCACAAGTAGCACACAATTCAAAATATCAAAAATAGCACATCAATTTTTCAATTCCCCCAACCACCAACAGCCCGCCAACTACAACAATTTCCAAAAGTACGCCAACGTCCATGACCTATCGCTTCCCTACGATTTTGGTTCGGTCCTGCATTATGATCCTTGGCATCGATCAGCTGGAAACGGGACCACTTATGATTGTGTGAACGAAACACGATGTTTCACGGGAAATTCACAGCTGAGCGAAATTGATGTAAAGATTCATCGTCCTAATTTTTTTTCGTTTTTCTTGGATCCCTGTCAATGTCGTCACTAATATAGGCATGTTTACCAATTCGCCTACTTATGCTCTGCAATCCAAATTCAGGTTGAGCGGATCAATCGCATCTATTGCACTGAACCGAAGTTTGGTTTGTGCCATAATCAACGTTTCAATGATGCCACGCACGCGTGTTGCAGCGTGAAGGGTCGGGTTGGTGCAAGATAGTGCACAACGCTCTTCACCAACTTTGCCAGGCAGTGTCGATTCAAACTATACTTTTTTAAGTCAGAAACAGTGCCCTTTCCCAACAATACTATGATTCGATTCGAAGCCAATTCTGGAAAAGCAATTTATCGGTGTTGCGACGGACGACCATATGACCCGGAGACCATGTTGTGTTGCTGGATTTATCTCTTTCGACTGGTACAGAGTGTTCTTTGACAAAATTTAATGGCTTTAGTTTTAGAATGTTCATGTAAGGCACTGTTAGAACCTTTAGAATACCTGGGAGCGACGTCTAATGAACAAAAATGTGTCCAGGCAGAAATGCCCGCCGTGAACGAAGAACTATCGACGACACGGAACGCGTTTATCTGTGATATTTGGATGAACACGATTCTTTTCTCGTAATATATACGATGACTGGAGAGCAGGTACTTTCCATTCGATAGTAAACTGAAATGTTCGTTTAGTCTGTGCAGCTTTTTTGACATTTCGGAAGGTCGGTGGTCCAAAGACGGTCTTCGATTTTTTTTCAGCGGGATCTGTTGAACTATACATTACGCGATCGAACGCTTTATTCCCTTATATTTCAATGCCAGACTTTCATGAATGTCAATTTTTGTGTGACAATTTATTGAATTTACACCATTGCATACACACGGCAGACAATGAATATTACAAAGTTGGTAAAACGTTTAGTTTGCTCATCTGTCCGTCCGCCGTCTCCTGCACAATTGTTCGAGCCCCTCCCACAAAATTTTCCCCATTTGACCAAACCGAGCAAAAGATTGTTATTGCCACAATAAGATGTATTATCTTCTCAATTATGTCACTGCGATTTTGCATCGTCCCGTTTCTCCCCAGTTCTAAAGTGTTCGTTTTGCATTCGATAATAAGGATCAATCGTAACCATTTAGCGTAGATTGACGTTCAATAATTTTTTGAATTGTTGAAATGAAAAGTCACTTTATTTTTTGGTTATTTTGTCTGTTGCATGCTAAATTACTGTGGTTTCCACATGACATTTGCCAAATCTTCGACATCCTGGCGAGATTTACACAGGTTGACACCAGGGTTGGCACGCCGTGTCGCCCCGGCTCGAATAAACGACCAGCCCCAGATTTTTTCTGATATTATCTACACACATTATAACAACTCTATTCCAACAGAAAAAAATAAACGCGCGTTCTGTGGATATTACTGGCCCCATGTTGAATTTGTTGAATTGTTATTTCATTCACACAATTTACATAGTGGTGTTGGCAGGCCGATTCGCGATGCACTTGTTGTTTTTGAGGTGTACACGACGTATACCCAACTTCGCTATCATGCATGTACAGTAGCAGTACATACAGGTACAGTATATTGCACACATCTTGCTGACAGGATCACCCTATCGTTTCGGAAAAACCTGAATCTGCACGAATTTATAAGCCCAGCTGGCTGATGTTTCAGTAACCATACATTGTGACGGACAAACCACATGACGCGTGTGCAGCACACGCCTTGCACACCAAATGACTCGAGGAATATGGTTCAGTGCCAGACCTGTGCACGAATCACACACTTTAACACTCATCCAACGAGACTTTGTTTTCAGACCTGCCCACCAACCGAAACCAAAGGCTCGCGCATTTTAGTGGTGGTGGTTTTTTCTGCTTGTTTTATACACAATATTTGCGCAGCGCGTAAACTAAACTTTTCAACTGCGCGTGCGGGTGTTGGAGTGCTTTGTGGGCACCTAATTTTTTTCGAATTTTCAAAGTCCGCAACTGCCTCAACCCACACACAACCAGTGCACAAATTATTTTGCAACACCAGTCACGTAACCTTACTGGTTGTGTTGTGTGGTGGACAGAAAGAGAGACAATTATAATGTTCTGTGGTGTTGAGTAATAACAGTCGGTCAAGTTTTTCAAAGAGTTGGGTACCTGCGAGTTGAGATCAGCGAAAACTGATGCATTTCCTGGACCCAATACCATACACATTCAATCAAAGTAGGCATCTGTGGCATCATCTCTTGCGTGGTGCGGCCCGTTCAATTTCAACAGTAACGGGTCCCCACGTCAAATATCAAACTTGATACTGTATTAGTCATCATTTTATTACGCACAGACACAGCAAGTGTTCGTTTCAATTTTTGGCCTTCTTTTTTGATTTTTGTCAGTCCAACATGTATTTTCCACTGCCTTGAACAGATTTGTTTGGCTTTGTTAGCATTTCCAAAACAAAGTAAACATTTATATATTCGAGCATTATCAAACACTTCAGGTTTCGTTGGCAGTTGTTTTTAAGGTTTCTCCTTGTCTCCAGCTTTTCTGTCTGGAAAACATCAGAGTTGTCAAAATAATCATCGGCTTCTGTCCCTCACAAAGGGCACTGGTACATTATCTCTATCACACCCACCGAAGCGGCAATCGGGCCAAAAAACTTGTCATTCACGAAAAACGGAAACTTTTTCGCCTCTGTCAAAAAACAACAGCTGATATCGTAATCTAAGTTTGGCGAACGTGCATGCAGTGGTTTTTTAAAAAAAAAATTTTTTTTTTTTTATTAAAAAAAAAAATTTTTTTTTTAAAAAAAAAAATTCGTTCCAAAAGTTAAAAAAAAAATTTTTTTTTTTATTATTTCAAAATTCGAAAATTTCTCTATTTTTTTTGCTCTAAAAGTGCTATTTTTTGCATAAAAATTGCTACTGTTAACATCACCCGACCCTACCATGGGTGAATTGGGTGCCATAATCGTTGTTTTGTGGCATCTAGACATAGTGCACACACTCACATGGCCTCTCATATGATTACACATGTACATGTGCCTGGGTGGGCATGCATTTATCCATGCAACAGACCCGAAAGCAGTGATTCGGTGTGATATTCACTCTATATTTACACTGTTTGTCACATATTTGCATTGGTCGTGTACCAAGAGGCAATAGTTTCACCCAAATTTACCGTCTTGAGTGTCACAAAGCCACACCAAGGCACCCACACCACGTGGGGGAAGTGTACGGGTGTGTACCTGACTATTGTTGGTACTCATTGACCATTGTTTAGTATTGTTTTCGTGTCGTGAGTGCTTTATATGCACTTACCACACGTTATGGAAGAAAAATGCCACTATTTTTTTCTTTAGCGCTCATTTTTTTCGTTTCTGGCAATTTTTGGCTGGAATAAAAAAATTTTTTTTTAAATTAAAAAAAAAATTTTTTTTTTAAAAAAAAATGGGGTTTGAATAAAAAAATTTTTTTATTAACGGCAACGCAAACACTGAAATGATATGTTTTGTACCAAAAGCGTAACTTTCAGTCACAAGAAAGCAGAATAAATCATGTCAATTTCTAAACCGTTGTCAATTGCCTAGTACAATGTACCTTTTTTTAGCGAGACCATTGCAAACAAAAGTTTTCGTGTCTTGTCCATTCCATGAAAGCGTTTTTTCACATGACAAGGTTTTTAGTTCAATTGCTGCTCACTTAGTATGATGACCGTCCCATTGGTTACTGGCCGTGTGCAAGTCATGAGATCAAACATGTTGTTAAGAATCGTATTTGTACACGCGAACGCAGGCCATTTTGATAGAAAAAAGTGTTACTCTCTTGCATATTTCAGCCGAAGGGCGGATCCAGGGGGGCACAGGGGCCATGCCCCCCTTTGGTCCATTTGGGCCCCGAAGGGGGCACCGTTTCGGAAGGAAGAAGGAAAAAGGACTCCTAAATCGTCGGATTTTCACTCTCATACACTTCAAAAGTCCAAAAATCGCGCGCTTCGCGCGTCAGATACAAATGTACGCCAATTTTTAATGGGATTTGGCTTTCGCGCGCGTAAAAAGTGCCAAAATTTCGCTGGTGCATTGTCACATTTTGTCTAATATTTGTGTAAAAAACGCGGAACTTCCAAACAAGCACTGGATAAAAATGACTTTTCAAAAATGGAACAAGCGCTAGATAAAAATAACTTTTTAGAATTGGCCCTCCCTTGGCCAAAAGCTGGATCCGCCACTGTTTCAGCATCACCTTAGCTTGAAGAGAATTATCGCGCGCTGTGCGCAGTGGTTTTTTTTGAAACCTGGCGTGTGACGTTTGCTTCTTACCTATGTTTGCTATGATGACAAATCCAATGACACACATGCGGCGCGCGATCGTAAAATTAGGACCGCATGCCCATGAGGTCGTTTTTTCTCAAGTTCTATATTTGCACATTTTAACCCTAATGTGGCAAAGTTTTGTTTCTTTTTGTTTGCTGTCACGTTGAATTTCGAACAATAGTTCTTCAGCCGAGGCATTAGTCGACTATTACACAGCCGCCCGTAGCGCCAAAAACAGAAAAATGTAGGAACACAATACTAAAAATAGATTAAGCCGAACGTCACATCAGCCGTAACCTTTCCAATTGTTTCTCGCATCATTTGTGACTGTCAGTATGGCCTCAGTACGTCATGAATCTGCTTCCTTTGTCGGCCTTTAATATTTCATTAGGTCCCTGGTGACCCTTGTCTGGTTCTAACTCATATCACAAAAAATAAACCTGTTTTCCTTGCTCATGGGATAAAACAAAGAACAGTACTTTCCAAGTCAGACCAGCTCCCGTTTAAGTTCCTATAAAGCTACACACCGCTGGTAATTGTCAGGCCTAAATAGCGCACACAAAGACCTCAAATTTCAAGCTGCACCAAGTATCTTTCAGCTTCATGCTCGCTTGTGCTGCTGCTTCGTCAAAGTGCTTGCTGTTTTTCTTGAAATCAATAAATAAAACAAGACAAGTGGAAGTGAGGCATCTTCGTTTTGGCTGCCAATACGCAGAACTCCCAAGAGACCTCATTATTGGGTACAATGAACACCAAGCGTTGGTACCCTATGTAGATTTTGCATTTTCGGTTCATGCTCTGGGGTCCAGCTATCTCGCAAACGACGCCATTTGTCACCGTGAAAACAGCTGGGAGGTTTGCCCGCGCGCTGAGGATATTCAAACCATTGGCATTTTTGGTTTGAAAGAGTTCTGCTATGCCTTGAAGAAGCTCGTAATGTAGGTACCCACATTATGTACCGTGTGTGTATATGTACAGCATGTTCAGTTGATTTGTTCTTGCCCTTTATGGATTTGAAAAATAACAATTTACACAAAACCCTATCATAAAACGCACATGTTTTTGGGTTTTCGACCTCAAGGCATACAAACGTTGATTCTGGCAATCACCAAATCAATATTCTCAGAACTAATAATGCAACCCGGTATATCAACTCATGTCTGATCTACAATACTGCAATTTCAGGGTTTTTTGCCCATGGTCATGCGTCTAGACCTGTGGTGTTTGTGTTGTTTGATTCATAGCTGAAAGCCTTTCATCACTGCATGAGCCCGGTGATCACACACGGCGAAAATGCATTTTGAATAAGCTCATGACCAAATAATATTTATCTCGCATGTATGACGTTTAATGGCATGGCTTCGAGCTTCGCAGATAAAGCGGTTCTGGTATGACTGGTGAATCCGGGTTTTCAATTTGAATTTGAATCTTCTTGACATCTGCATTTTACTTTTGACCCGGCTTTCCGTTGACCTTTGCTATGGTTGTACCTGATGTGCACAAGTGCGAGATAATCTTCTGAATCAACTACCACCTGTGCGACTGTAATTGACCACCTTGAGGCAACCTGAGGTACACGAGTGCCAACAAAGCCATCAAAACGTTGCCAAGGTGACCCACCTGTCCAGCAGGTAAGCCTGTTATTATTCGCTCTCCATGGCCATTCAGCTCATGTTGTTGTTTTTCAAAACATTCACTGTTTTGATTTGATGAATACACAGTACGTTGTACCTTCGCTTTTCTTTCTCTGGCTTTTCCAAGTAAGGTAGTATGTTTTCCTTGAGATAAATCTTCTTCTTATTCACACAGAACATGGTTTTGGCTCTGGGTCTGATGGTGTCCTTGTTTTTGGATTAATTCACCTGAAAGATGTGCGTGCGTGCTGCTGCAATGATTTCCGTCTTTATCTTTACGGGACGATGCAAGATGCATCGCGCATGCGCACCTTACATTTTGTTGTTGTGTCTTGCACGGTGTCCAAAATTTTGAACATTACATTACGTTCTATAGTTTGTTTGTGTGTGTTGTGATGTTTCCCTAATCTTGCCCACATTCAGTTGTGCGCGTATGATTTCTTGATCCGTCACCAAAACACGTGCGTGCACTTATTGTTGCCAATATGAGTGGAAAAAGAAGGTGTGAATAAGTTGTTTTTCAGGGCTGTATTACCACAGCCCGCACACATCTTATCATGCCCATCGGCGGCCAATGAGCATCCGGACACCAACCTCAAAACCAGAAATTCTTGTCCCATATTTCGATTGGAATTATCATCAATCTCCAACGTCCGTAAATCTCAAACTGCGTGCATTACGCTCGCGTGTGGTGCACCTTATACTTTTATTGGCGCGGCTGGCAGTAACAGCAGCAGCGGATATTTACGTTGATTTGACCCCTCCTCTAATGTTTTCGCCCAGACACACACAAAACGCACAACTGCACGCTAATCGTTTTACAGTTTTGGTCCATCCAAAGTGCACACTAATTTACACGATGTCAATAATTTTGATGGCGTAGTGTAGTTTTGTTTTCGGTTTTACAAGTTCTGCACCAGTTACCATTACCAAAAGTTATTGAAATGTAAATTGATGTTCTGCTGTGTCGCCTGGCATATGCTACGTACTTTTGGACGCGGGTGGGTCTTTTACCAACTACGTACTCTTGCCTATGGTTTCCAACTTGAACAGTTGTTGGTCTTTCTTACGTTCCGTTGTGTGGTGTTCAAATTTTATCCAAATGGCAAGTCACTTGTTCAATGTATGCGTACTGTTGCGCCTATTAAATCGAACGCTGTTCTTCTTTCACACAAACTTGTAATCTTATCCGTTTGAACTGCGATATGGTTCAATCGCGTTAGTGCCTAATCGTGTTACATACAGCGTTAGGTTCAACTGCTCAATTGGGAAGTTTATAGGCATATTCGTCTCAATTGTCCGCCGGTTTGAGCCTTTGGAACAGCAAATTCTCTGTGTCTGAAACATATATGTACTTATACTACCGGTTCAAATGATGCTAGATCGGGAATTACAACCAATGTCACATTGGATTATTCAGCCACTCGAAACAATCTGGCAGTTATTATGAAGTGCACATCCGCCATAGTTTCATGTGGCAACGCTTGCTGCAGCAAACACCCCAAGATTGATATACCTACATACGATCTCCCGCGAAGGGTGCACGACCAACAACACTGCAAAAATGCTCTTCACGTACAGTTGTAGTGCGACAAAACAGAAGAAAATCTTTGCAAACAGAGATATAGACAATCAAAGGTATGGCGAGTAAGAGCCGCAAATTAGTAGCACTTGAGCTGCCACTCGACTGACGTGAGATAAAAGACACATAAATTTGAACTTTCGCTGGTTTTCTGCGCTCGCGAGGAGCGCGCAGATTTTCACAACGGGGTTGAAAGCACACTGATTGCGCTGCTGCCGGTATAACTGATCGTAATTTTCGTCGTGTTTGCGCACTTGCGCGCGAAGCGCGAAAGATCTCGATATTTCGTTCGCGATATCGGTGACAAGGACGTTCGTTCAACCCAACCCAGTATAGTCACTGCATCTCAACTTTTTTTATAATAATTTTACCGTTTTGTTTCCTCCGCATTGAGCGCGCAATACCGCGCTAATTTCCATTGTTGCAGTGATTGCATCTCAGATTTGAACACTTATAGTTTATACAGTACTTCTATTTTTACATTATTTTTGTTCAGTGTAATTGTTTGCAAAATATGTGCCCAGGCAACCTGTCAGACTAAGAAAGTTGTCCTCCACTGGCTGATTATAGCCTGCGATGCTGTTCAAAGCTCGTGCTCTCACTGTCTGTATTATTTTCAATGACACGGATTTTGCCTTGGCATCGCCCAACCAAAACTGTATTTTTATTTTATTTATTCTGTTGACTTTTACGATTTGATTTTGCGTTCGTTCACATATTACCACTGGTCTGGCCCCTAACTATACAACGGGTGATGTAACATTTTTATGGATGTGCGGAATTTTCTATTGTTTAGTCTTCGTATATTTTCCTTCAAACGCTTTTGAGGCTATGCAGCATTCCGACTTGTAATGAAAACATGAAAACTTTGTTTATGTGAACATTTCTATACAAAAACTCAATCAATCTGCGTATGTCCAGCAGAGCTGCTGCTGTCACAGACAGACGGGCGCACAGGTTTTCAGAATTGTACCTATTTTTATAACTTTTTATTTGTTATTCGTTTGTTTCCGAAAATAGTTGCTTTTTCCGCACGATGCTTTGCATTGATCTTCATAGAAAACAGAATTAGGACTTTACCTGGCTGAAAATTTCTTGCAAATTTATTCAAGCCATTTCAGCCATCTCTTTGAGTGTGCTGGTGCTTCATCGCAAGTTTTCTGTACATAAAAATGAACAAAATTCCCAATATAAATTAATCCAACGCTGCCATATAAACTTCGCCATCGACAAAATAAATTCCACCGCAGTCACAGACTCAAAATGGTGGTGATCAACCCGGAACCATCCACTTCTCTAGAGGAACATCAACCGGCGGAGGATGACTCAGTTCCGGTTCCAAAGCGGATCCAACTCGATGTTCCGGTTCCGCCCACGAACGCCACCGAATCGGACGTTGACGAACAGACCAAAGCCATGCTGACTCAAATGGAAGCCATTAATCGGTTTGGTCCACTTTTATGTTTTTTATTTCGTTTTTTTAATTTTTGTGTACAGTGTTGATGTATGGGAATGATACACTAAATCCTCGTTAATCATATTTCACCACCCAGCCCCAGTTTATATCCATGCTTTTATAGTCGTGGGAAACCGGCTGCCCGTCACAAAATGCGATTTCCCATTTTTGTCTATTTTGTGATTTGGTGCTAGTGTGAAAAAGACGACAACAACAAAATTTAAGTCCATAAAACTGAACATCGCTGACGAAAACATGTTTACCACCGAACAATTTGGCTCTCGTGCCATCCGACGCTGTGTGCAGGCAGGATCTGTCGTCATTTAAATCCGATTGTCGAGGCTGTTGGAAAACAGAACAATTGTCCATTTGTGTGTTGGCCATGTACCTATGTATATCAATCATAATCAAGTTCCCCTTGATGTATCAGGCTCCCAGCTGTCCCATTAGCTAGTACATTACCAAGCGTTGTGCACGCGTCACTGAGCGCGCACGCATAAATGCACTTTTACTGCCATCCACAGTGTCCGGTTCAGGTCTGGCGTCGAAAACAAGCACGTACATAATACAGGTGAGGCAGACCATGCCAGTTAGGCCCGACGCATGACTTTGTTGCCCTGAGCTACTGTGCATTGGCTCACTGTTGGCTCTCAGAAGAGCTGGCAGGCTCTCATAGTTTCTACCTGGGCTGTGGTACTCGCATCGTATCGATTGAGCTTGCTGTAGTCCGCGCTTCGCTGTCAACTTTCGCTAGCCCAGAGTTTATGATACAATCGTATTGTCAACTTGTGGAGAATTTTTGGGTGCTCAGTCAACGATCGCTTTGTTTGATCCGTTTATAGACACTGTACCAAACAATTACTCGTCCCAGATCAGGATTTTGGTTCACGTAACAAGCTGACCTACAACTGGATCAATATCAGCTGGGCCTGATGACAGTGTATGAGGTTTGGATCTGATTTTGCCTGTGACTGTTGGCACTACGCTTTGTTGGCTAAGAGCTTGTCTTGACACTCCTGTAATCTGGGAGCAGATTCATTTGTAGGTACACTAATGTGTGTGTCGAACCAGATTGCTTTGTAAGTCTGCAGTGGTTTTTGTGTTTTCAGTGCTAAAAATAC